>JAMKCH010040621.1:0-42890 GCA_023653785.1 Ophioderma brevispina | reverse complement strand
ACGTCTCGCAAACCGTGCGGCCCTTCTTATTTCTGCGTTAGTAGGCCAGTCTAGTGCTACTCCTTTATTACGCGAGTTACATTGGCTTCCAGTCCATCGGAGAATTGAATTCAAGATTTTAATGCATGTAACACAGGTGTCTGTATGGTTCTGCCCTTATCTACCTTCAAGACTTTACTTTGCAAACATGATCCCGCGCACCGGCCTCAGAATCTTCCACGGATGTTGGACTCGCTTTGCCATTCCTCTAACGAGACGTCTATCTTGTGATAAAGGCCTTGCTACTATTGGCCTAGGCCTGGAATCGCCTTGTCCAGCAACATCCGTGAAACCGAGAATCTGGTTGCTTTAAAAGATTGTGAAAACACATGTGTTTCCTAGGTGTACTCATTTTTAGTACTTGGTGTTCTACTTTGAATTTAAATATGTTTTTGTGCATGTACATCTTCAGATCATTCTGCCTGGTAATGTAATTGCACCTCAGTGTATAAATATTTTTTGGCAATTCTTATGGTGTTATTTTATATGTACCTTCCATTACGTGTATATTTGATACTGATATTGTATTCCGTGTTTTATTATGTTGTATGCTGGCCATACTTTTAATATCCATATTGTTATGTTTAATATTTTTAATCCATTTGTTTGTACGGCGCTCTGATCCACGGGAAGAGCGCCTAATAAACTCCTTTTATTAAATTTTATTATTATTTTATTAATTGACTTTTCCACTCCTTTTCATCAAAAACAAACATCCACCGTGGGTATAGGTAAAGATACAGGGTTGACCCCTAATGATGAATAGGTGTGGCCACCACCCCACCCCCTTTTTAGGGAGAGAAGTACCACATGCCCAGCACAACACAGGAATATCACAGACACTTGTTTTGACTCACCAAAATGAGTATCAACATCCCCCCCGGCCCTACCATTACGTCACAATAACGTCATAAAGTTCTGCATGGTCAGCAAAACTAATTTTCCAAGGCACACAGTGTAGAAATAGGGGAAAATTAAACTTTTCGCCAAAAAGGGTTAGGAAAATCAGATTTTCATGCGGTTTTTGACGCTACTTTGATAGGAATGCTAGTTTTATATAATCAGAGCTTTTTAGTGTTATTAAATTAAGTGTTTGAGTCTCTAAATTGCGAAATATCAATTTTCCCACCCATATTCAAGTATTTTCGTACTTTCCTCAACATATGACGCATAGTGACTCATATGGGGATGTTTTGGTACTTAGTTTCATACCAAGAAAGAAAAACTCTAAGCTATTCTTGGTACCAATTTACAGGGGTCGGATGTTCAGTAACGAAAATCACAGGGGTGATAACCCCCCTCCCCCCGGAGTTTTTTGTTACAAAAATGCTCAGGTAGTACAGGGTTAAAATATGATCGCAGTTAATATTCAATAGGATAAATACACTCGTAAATTGGTCATTGTTCAATAAACAAATATGTGCATTTTCACGATTTGTAATATTAACAAAGGGACGTTTATATAGTGGTTATAAATATGTGGAACGCGACGCATTTTAACGAAATTTGGGTAGTCCAGAAAATGTACATGGCTACATCTAAATTTCAAACGTGTCTGTCGCCACCGGCCCTATGCCATCTCGAATTGGACGCATTAGAAATGGGCCTAGTATAAATGTTGAAAAATAATTGGATTCCAGCGATAGTTTAACAAGATATGTAGCCTGATTAAAAGCAGTTGTAAACGTATTTTTACATACAGAAGAACGTAACACTTTGCATTTTTATTGTTTTACAGGCCCTACTCAGAGATTTCCCATGAGGGCGCCCTCAATTTCCAAACATTGTGTTTGTTTTGCATGTACATAATGCTTGTCCATCTACTAATCACTGTTGAAATAGCTAGGCTCAAATCGAAGTCCTTCAGATAGAAAATCACCATCTTTGTTTAAAATTCCGGAGCCGGAAATTTATGATACACGTATCCTATGGCACTGTTATATACACTAAATGTTTACTGCATCAAACGAAAAACTCCGATTCATCTCAAACTTTGGAATGAGCATTCTAGATAACCACCTTTAGTTTTAGTTGATTATTATAATTAATATATTCAAATTAAAAAATTATATTCAGAAATCTCGGAGCGACTTTAAAGTCTGAAAATATGAGTCAAGCAGTGGCGCATCGACCCTCCCCATCAAAATAGCGGTAAGGCAACAGGTACCTACCAGATTTAAATTATTACTTGATGTGTCTTATGATAATTTGGTGTAAAAATCACATCCCTTTTGGTGTGGTTCACTCTCTTTTGTTTAGTCTCTGATACACTTCAACATTTTGGGCAAGGCGGAAACCTTTCTAATTTGGTTCTCTGTAATTTCATTCTTTTACGCCATTTTGTCGTTTGCCGATTTTAACTTAACCTGGTTTCTTTCACTCTAATTGGGCGACCTAATGGACTTGACGTAAGGTCGCCACAAAAAATTATGTATTTGTCACAATATCTATGTGTTTTTAATTTGTAGATCCTGCTGAAGTTGTTTTCACACGAAAAACTTAAAATCTTTTCAGTGAAAATGTCCCTGTGCCATTTACTATATATAGCTGACTCAACCTACGATATTTATTTTATCCACTTTAAAATTCATATCTCAAAAAGTAAGCTTTTGACATCTACTTTCCACAATTATAATGAAAAAAATTCAGTGCTTATTTTGTTCAAAGTATTTTTAATCGACGTCACCAAACATTAGTATAAGTCTATAATACAATTCATAAAAGAACAGACCAAATGTTTAAACATAGATATAATTTACAAGACAGTATTAGAGCGCAAATTAAATCAGATTTAACAAAATTAAATACTGGCAAATTTATCATTGACACTCATTAAATGAAAATGTCTCTGATAAATTATTGGTGTCAAAAATTTCAAAAGTCATTATAAGTACACTTCATTATAAAGTTAAATTATCCCACATTAAGTTCAGATTACAATAATGACCTTTTCTATCTTCTGGGATAAAGGGATTAGCAGCGATTGCTAATCCGAAACATCGAAAAATCATCAAAATCATCTTTTTTGTATATTTGTGACTGTCATGGATATCAACATAACCTGCAAAGTAGTTGGCTTTAAATCCGTGTAATTAAAGACAGCAGTACTTTTTATCTGAATTCTTTATTTCTATACGTGCGTAATCAAAATTCCGACTTGAATCAAACACCTTTCTCGTGAATCCCCGATTTTAAGCATGATGTTGGCCTATGATCAAATACAGTTTGACCTCAAACACAAACTTATTGCTCTTTGTTTATTCTGTGCTAAGTAAACACAATCAGCTGGTTATTGTAGTATTTGCGACGTCATCGCTGTATGTCCTATTTACGGGAGACGGTATGACAAATTTCCTCAAATACTTCCCATTTTTTCACTATTTGGGTGGTTTGTTTCTATAAAGCATTTATATTGAATTGTACACACGCGTATCCCTGATTTATAATTAAACAAATGCATTTCCCACATTTTCGATTCTCTCGCAATATCGCTGCTATCCCTTTACGTGAGAGATGACGACCTTCTCATCATCATGAATGATAGCTCAAGTGCTATCTAGATGAGCGATCAGACGTATTAATTCATAATTCCCATGTCAAATGATTGTTCTTAAAAAGACAGTAAGTTCTCAATTTAAAGGTGCAATTATTTACTTGTTATCCCGAGATTTACTATAAACACGTTGAAGAACAACGTGTTTTGCGATCCTTTTAGTGCACATTAATCTTACCTTACCTAAATTATGATGTACATGCCGGGGGAACGCATGTAACAACTACTTAGAAAAAATATTTAAACTACATAACGTGCTTTGAGCATTAATATCTATAACCACTATAGGTGCCTGCTGGACCCATTGTTTTGTCATACCAAGTATTAAATGTTTATGCACAGAAGATAATAATTGAATTGGGCGTATTCATGCAATAAGCTCAGTCTACACACTGTTACCCCCAAATGTTTTTGATAATCTATTTCTCTATAAGGGCTAATGTTCATGACCCAAAACAGATATGCATAATAACCATAATTATAACCTTAAAAAAATAAAAACAGATTGTTTGCATCAAAGTGTTAGCACGTCATGACCTATTCTTTGGAATCCTTTAACCATATGCATCAATTAAATAATGAAAAATACTATCAATTTAGAAACCATTATAGTAAATCAATTAATGAAAAATTAATGAACTAATGTTCTTTTTTGTAGCTTTGGATGTGGATCTTTTTGATATTAAACATTTGCTAACAATTATGTTTGTCCGTGTATTTGTCTTGCATGTTTCTCACCGTAATCTCCTTGGCCTCGCGCGGTTCTGGGTAGTGTGGGGGGGGGGTTGCCGGTGGTATGGTGGTGGTGATGGTAGGGGGGGGGGGGGGTGGTGTGTGTTTACCGAATGTGTGCTGTGTGTGTCGGTGTGATTTCTCCGGTAACTCTTATTTATTTTCGTTTAGGAGGTGTCCTTTACAGTTCTTTGTTGGCTTTTGTTCACCTCCTCCATGTTGTTTATTATGTTTTATTGTACTTGATTTGCCTGGAAATAAAGATTTGAGATTTCATTTGAGCGGAGATAGATGAGATCGTCGAAATGTATAGCAGTGATAATATTGGGTTAAACCCAAATGTCAGACCAGACCTGTCAATTAGATCATCGACAATTTTAGTGATACCAGACGACCAAGAAAAATAATTAGAATCAGTTTTCTGATCATCATCTTATTACATAAAGACGGCATATTCGGCTTTAATATTCACTTCAGGTGTGATCAACATTCAAGCATTTCAAATATGCAAAAAACCTGGGTTCGAAAAAATTGAGGGCACTTCTCTCTGGAAATCTCTTTAAGTTGCCTCCAATATTTAACTGCCAATTTTGTAATTGATAATAATTTAAAAATAGCATTTCTAAAATAAATTAAAAATAAAAACAGTGTTTCTAGACAAAATTGCCGATATCTCAAAAGTGAATTTTAACGATATTCTGCAGTAGCCAAATATACAAGGTAAGAAATCTATTGGGTCTATCTATGAAATCACTGCATATGCCACAATATATGCCCCAAAATCTCTCATTGCACCTCTTTGGAATTTAGAGAATGAATATGCCTTTACATTTGGCAAAAATTGGTATAGACATGATAGATATAGGTCCTACTGCCAACACCTTTAAGGCACGTCCCTATCCAAACCAAATTAATCTTGAGACCCTCAATTCATGAGGTTTTGTCTGTCTTTATTTTGTTTGTTTGTTTTTGCTAATTCTGCTTTTCCTTCCATTTTCTTTTGTTTGTATAAATATCTTTGTTATATTTCTTTTGTTTTTCTGGGCTGGTTCTAAGATGACAACAAAAAACAAACAAACTTGGGTCAGTTGATCTTTTCCCCATGGTTCACACATTATGTTGAGAAGGATGTGCAGCAGGATTGCGGATGTTCGCACCACCCCGAAAATAAACCAAAATGAAACGATTTTGCTGCCCTTCCTTATATAGGCCTACCTACTAAAAAAAAAAAAAAAAAAAAAAAATAAAAACAGTGTTTCTAGACAAAATTGCCGATATCTCAAAAGTGAATTTTAACGATATATCTTCGCTGCGCGCAAGATTTCCAACGACTAATCGTAGAATGATGGGATAAAAAGTAAATTAAAGCATATCTATAGAAGGGCTAATGTTCATGACCACAAAACAAGATATGCCAATTAACCATAATTATAACCTTAAAAAAAATAAAACAGATTTTGCATCAAAAAGTGTTAGAAACGTCAGGACCTATTCTTTGGAATCGCTTTACCAACAGTCATTTAAATTATCGAAAAATACATCTCAATTTAGAAACCATTAGAAAATCAAATTAATGCCAAAATTATGAATATGTTCCTTTTTTGAGTTTGGATGTTGATCTTGTTGATATTAAACATTTGCTAACAATTATGGTTTTGTTCCCGTGTATTTGTCTTGTCTTGTGTTACACCGTAATCCTTGGCAACTCGCGGCGGGTCTGGAGGGGGGGGGGGTTGCTCGCATTCGGTCCCAAAAGGGGTGAAAACGGTATTGCAGCTGTATTGGTGGGTGATGTAGTAGGGGGGGGTGGGGTTTGTAGGTTGGTCTTTGTTTACCGAAGTGTGTGCTGATGGTTTGCGGTGTGATTTCTCCCGGTAACTCGTATATTTATTTTTCGTTTAGGAGGTGTCCGTTTTACAGGTCTTTGTGGCCTTTTGTCAACTCCTCCATGTTGTTTCGTATGTTTTTTATATTGTACATATATTTTGCATGGAAATAAAGATTTGAGATTACTGGGAGAGGAGATAATGAGATCGATCGAAATGAAGGCAGTGATATATTCCAGGGTTAAACCCCAAATGTCAGACCAGACCTGTCATTATTATCATCGACAATTTTAGTGATACCAGACGACCAAGAAACATAATTAGAATCAGTTTAGTTTTTCTGATCATCATCTTTATTAATAAGACGGCAATTCGCTTTAATTTCATTCAAGGTGTGATCAACATTCAAGCATTCCAAATATTCAAACAACCTGGGTTCGAAAACAATTGAGGGCACTTCTCTCTGAAAATCGTTAAGTTGCCTCCAATATTTAACTGCCAATTTTGTAATTGCTATATTTAAAAATAGCATTTCTCAAATAAAGTAAAAATAAAATACAGTGTTTCTATCAAATTGCTGAGATCTCAAAAGTGAATTTTAACGATATATCTCGCTCGCGCAAGATTTCCAACGACTAATCGTAGAAGGATGGGACAAAAGTAAATTAAAGCATATCAATAGGAGGACTATTTACTGAAATAGAATAATTCCACTAGCCCCATGGGAACTTTTATTTAAGGGGTCTCAACATAAAAAATCTAAAAATATTAATTTTTTGAGCAGTTTCATTAGTGACCTATCTTTAAAGGGATACTGGCATATTTCGCATATAGGTCGCCCTTATTTGGCAACCTGAGATTTTGCATTATTGTCTTTTACTGTGTTAACCCTCATCAGAAATGAATAAGCATAAAATAGATTGTGTGTGAAACCACGTGATTTTGTAATAAACCACAGTGGTTTAATCCAAATAGCTTAAAATTGCACAACTGAAATGCAAGACTATGTAAATTTTGTTTTTATCACTGTGCTCAGACTCGTCCACGACCTTATAGTGTTGAAGTTTTTTTCACTAAATGTCTCTCAGACTTTTTGTAAGCTGCCACGAGAGATTTCACATAACAAAGGGGTTTTTCCATAAAAAGTTAAAATTCTTGTTTTTGCACTAATGAAACTCCTTTCAATAACATATTCCCATGTGAAAGGATTAAGCCTTAGACTTATTTCTTGTAAAAATTTCTAATTTACTACAGGAACAAATACTAAATTAAGCCTATTTTATATTTAAATTAGCAAATGATAATCGCTTTGTGCTTCACTTCAAAGCATTTCTGTAGCAAATATACAATGTAAGAAATCTATTGGTCTATCTATATGAATCACTACATATGCCACATAATATGCCCCAAATCTCTCATTGCACCTCTTTGGAATTTAGAGAATGAATATGCCTTTACATTTGGCAAAAATTTTGGTAATAGACAATGATAGATATAGGTCCTACTGCCAACACCTTTAAGGCACGTCCTATTCCAACCAAATTAATCTTGAGACCCTCAACTCATGGTTTTGTCTGTCTTTATTTTGTTTGTTTGTTTGTTTTTGTAATTCTGCTTTTTCCTTCCATGAGTGTTCTTTTGTTTGTATAATATCTTTGTTATATTTCAAATTGTTTCTGGGACTGGATTCTAAGATGACATACAAAAACAACAAACTTGGGTCAGTTGATTTTTTTCCCCCATGGTTTCACACACTTTGTGAGAAGGAGGATGTGCAGCAGGATTGCGGATGTTCGCACCACCCCGAAATAAACCAAAGAAACGATTTTGCTGGCCCTTCCTTATATAGGCCACCTGATAAGTTAACTCTACCATTCTATAGACTGATTCACATTAAAGGGTGGCCCATAGATTGTCCATCATGGATATTTTTTTTATCAAAAATATAAAAAAAATAAAAAAAATAAAAAAAATAAAAAAAATAAAAAAAATAAAAAATTTTTTAGTATGTATTTTATTATCAGAGAGAAATATTTCCTGCCTATACTGGCGTATATAGTTATTCAAATTAATCAGAGTTTGTTCCAGTTTGATGTTTGGAATTTATTCAGTGCATTTGTACGTCAAAGTAACCTTTTTAATGGGCATCTGAAAATGTTAGCAATTGGTTGATGAAAAATAAGCTTAGCCTAAATATAAAGAAACACTGAATTAGGTTCATTGGTACTCGTTATAACTTTCTCAATAATGCGATTATGATTTTCTTCTTAAAATTAGGGTTCAACGTATACAGAGAGTCCCTCAACTTGCAAGCCTTGGGTGTTATTATTGACGAAAATTTACTATGGTCAAACATTTGTGACGAAGCCAGGAGAAGGTTTACCGGTTTTGTACATCTTAGCATCTCATAATGTTAATTCCAGTGCCTTTCCACTTTACTTTATAACAAGCCATCATTGTCCCCCCGTATTTTGACTATTGTAACGTTGTGTGGGGAAGATGCGGCCAGACCCTGAGGATAAATTACGTGTTTCCAAATCGTGCTGCAAAGATGCCATTACTAGTACAATAGGTATAGCTCAAGCAGCAGGCTTAAATGAAAAATTCCCCCTGAATTGGAATAACTTACAAAGTTGATATTTTATAAATTAAGCCATTACTATGTTTAAGATTGTGATAATCTTCTTCCACAATAAGTAAGAGATTTACAAGAAAGGAAGTAAGAAGCTGTAAAATACAATATGAGAGATAACAACACTTTCTGTATGCTAACCAATACTGATTACAGGAATCGTAGTTAAGTTTATGAGGGGGGGGGGCCGGGCAAAATTATGGAATGCCCGTGATTTACAGTTAAAAACTGCTATTGACCTTGTCAGTTTTAAGAACTCTGCATCAATTGATTAATTTGTCATGATTTCTAACTTATATGATCTATATGGATTTCTCGTGCAATTTTCTCGTCATGCAATATGAATTTTTTTTGCCTAAATCCCATTTCAAATTCGTATATTTTAACTACTTGTTTTTAGTCCTGTACATAACACAATGTGTATATTTCAGTATCTTTTTTTTTTTTTTTTTTTTTTTTTTTTTTTTTAATTCTTTTGTTTTGAAATCTTTAATCTATGTGTCCCATTTTATAATAACTTGGTTATTTTAATTTGTTTATACTTTTTAGGGCTTAGTTATGGTTTAAATATGTGGATGTGTCATGTTGGTTTTTTTTCTAGTTAGCCATTTTTGATCTATAAGACCAATCTGACACATTTGCTGATTTTCATATTGTTCATTTTAATTTTGTTAAAAATTGTGGATGTGTCTATGTTGAGCTTTTTCTAGTTAGCCTTTTTGGTATAATAATACCAACCTAACACATTTGCTTATTTTAAAATGTTCGATATTTTGTTTTTTTACTTTCTGGTCTTTAGTCACTTAATTTATATGGCCAAATGTTTTCATTCCTTTCCAATTTTGGCAATTATTTATTTTTTCTGTTCTACATTTTGGATATTTTAAATTGTGTTTTGTTTGTTCTGTTTCCTTACTCGCCATTTTTAATTATTTGTTTTGAACACATGTACTTATACGTATAGTTTTGTTTAATTGTAATATTTTCAATGTAAAATTAAAATGTAGGTTTTTATATCTGCAGTATTTTACGGCCACGGCCCATGTGGAAAGAACAATATTGTATATTGAACATGTTTTAAACCGTGCTGAAATAAAGTTCTTTGCATGTGGAGAGGACAGTCTAGCAACTCGTCTGTGCGTAGGCGGCACCTAAAAATGGGGTTGAGTGGTCCGGTTTGAGGGAATTATGAATGCAGGGACTCAGTTTGGGCGTAAGATTAGTGGGGAGTTGGCGGATGAGGAGGACTTGAGGTGCGGAGCCGTCTAGATATGGGGTGATGGGCTGTTTTGGGGGGGCATGCGGAGGGGGTTGTTTAAATCCGGGGTGAGTAGTCACTCTGGGGCAAAACAAACAAAACGATATCAGGGATCAGGATAAGTACGAAATCCCCACTCTCGGGGGGGCCCTCAGCGTCTGGAATAGGGCGGTAATAGGTGTGTTGGAGATGTTTTGGATGGCTTTTCGTAGTTGAAGGTCACCGGTATTAGAATGTTTTATTTACTGCTCTGGCGAGCGTCAGGTTGGGAGGTGGCAGCGCTGTGGGGAGAAGAGGTGTAGGGGGAGTTAGATGGGATTATGTTGGTTAAGAAAAGGCGGGAGAGCGAGGGTGTTAGGTGACGGGGGCGGGGTAGTAGTATGTGCTGGTTTCGACACTGGGGAGTGGGTTGGCTGAATGTAAAGTGGGGGGTGGTCGAGGGGGTGGGGGGCAGGGTAGGTGGAAAGAATGTAGGGTGGTTGGGTGAAGTTAAGTAATTTCGTGGTGTAAGGAGGAAAGTAGTGTAATCAGAGGTTATACGGGTAGTGTGTGAACGCGTTCGATAAAGCAGGTGGAATTAGTATGGTTGGGTAGGGGAGAAGGTAATGGTAGTGATGTTTACGGGGGGCAAAATAAGGTTGTTGGGTGGTCAGCGTAGGGCTGTAAGCGTTAGTTGGGTTTTTAAATTGTGGACTTGTCGTTCGTGGGATTGTATGGTGGGGTGCGCTCATCTAAGAAGGGGTGTAGGTGGTGGTGGAAGGAGAGTGGTGGGAGGGGTGGGAAGGGGCGTTGGGGGATGGTTGGTGGAACAAGGGGGGGTGTGTTTTAAAGGGTCGAGACATCGGTATGTTGAGGTTTGTGGTAAGTGGTGGGGGGGTGGTGAGGACGCATTTTAGTGAGGTGGTTAGGGGCGGGCTTGGGGTAAGGAGGAGGTGGATGTATCAGGATAGGGGGGGGGTTTTGTGGGGAAATTTTAAGGATCTGTATGTACTTGACAGGAGTGATGGTGGTAGGGGTATGCCAGGGTATCTTCTGTTAATTCTTTGTTCTTCTTTTCTTCCTTTTTCCTCTTTCTAATGGGACCTTTTTTTAATTATGAACCTTAATCTAATCTGGTATCGTCCCATCGAATTTCATGGTATTAATGGGTGAAGCATACAACCTCCAGAACAAATGGAATCGTCGGCACTCCCCACAACCGTTAATGAACTGACAGGAATAAAAAGATCCTTCTATACTATAAAAGCTGAGAGAAACTGAAATTCATTTTGAGCAATTCTCGGCCATGTGGTTTGAGCACAGCTGTAAAAAAATAAAGTAAACCTTTATGATACGGAATTTTCTAGAAAAAAAGACTTTCAAAATATATCAGAGGTTAAATGAACACTACACACATCCCCAACCCTGTTTCCAGTATAAGAACCCCCCTCCCCCTTGGGATTTCCCCTTTGCTTGTTTTTATAGCAAATAACATAAAAATCATCAAAATCTGTTTTTTTCAATCGCTTTTCAACCTTTTTACAACATTCATCCATTTTGGCCCGTTTTATTGCTTTAACAACGCCGACTACAATTAAAACAAAACAAAAACAATGCACAACAACAAATCACGTTGTGTCGGTGCACGTAATATGGAAGCACAAGTGTAGCACTTTTCTTTATCCCTAGATAAGGAAACCTTATCCTCCAAATAACACTCCGTTAACTGGAGATAACGCTTCGTTACTGGAAATTAACAAGCTGAACCCCAAATAACGCGCCTTATCTTAGGGTTAACACAGCTGAACCCCAATAACGCACCTTAGCTTAGTTTACAAAGCTTACTCAGATAGCAAAGGCTGAACCCCAAATAACGACCTGTATCTGTGGTTTAACAACGCTTATCTCGGGATACGTTCTCTTATCTCGAGATAAGGCACCCTTCCCAGATAAAACTGAACCCAAATAACACACCTTATCTGGAGTTACAATCCTTATCTAGGGTTGCAAAGCTGAACCCTAAAATAACGGTCCTTATCCTGGTTAACAAGCTGAACCCAATAACGCGTCTTATCTACGTTAAGAAAGCTTCACCCCAAATAACGGTCCTTCCAGAGAGTATAACAACGCTTATCTAGAGATAACAAAGCTGAACCCACAATAACGGTCCTCTCTTGAGTTAACACTCCTTTTCTGGAGTTAGAGCAAAGCTGAACCCCAAATACGGGCCCTATCTGGAGATAACAAAGCTGAACCCAAATAACGACCGTTATTTGGGTCAGCTTAGTTTTAAAACCCAGATAGATCGTAATTTGGGGTCAAGCTTTGTTATCTTGAATTAACTGAGCGTTATTTGGAGATAAGGGCCTTACCTAGATCAGGTTTCTTATCTATGAGATATCCTTTGTTAACCCAGATAGGACCGTTTTTAGGTTGCAGCTTTCTTATCTCGAGATAAGCATTGTTATCTCTAAGATAAGGCCCGTTTATTTGGGGTTCAGCTTTTTTAACCCTTGATAAGGAACCTTATTTGGGGTTCAGCTTTGTTAACCCTTGATAAGGACGGTTATTTGGGGTTCAAGCTTTTTAACCAATATAAGGACCGTTATTCAGGGTTCAGCTTTCTTTCTTTCGAGATAAGCCCTTTGTTAACTTAAGATAATGACCGTTATTTGGGGTTCAGCTTGTTAACCCCCCCAATAAGACCTTTATTGGGGGTTCAGCTTTGTTATCTCCATTTAAGAAGCGTTAGCTCCAGTTAACGATGTTATTGGGGAGATAAGGCTTCCCTTACTAGGGATAAGAAACAGTGATTACACTTGTGCTTCGATAGCCCTTCTCTCCAATAAATAACGGAGATAACGCATCGTTAACTGGAGATAACAAAGGTGAACACCAAATAGCACCTTATCTAGGTTACCAAGCTGAAACCCAAATAACGCGCCTTATCTTAAGTTACAAGCTATCTCGAGATAGCGAGCTGAACCCCAAATAACGACCCTTATCGGGGTTTAACAAAAGCTTTTCTCGGGATAAGGTCTCTTCTCTCGAGATAAGAAAGCTGACCCCAAATAACGCACCTTATCTTGAGTTAACAATCCTTATCTAGGGTTTAGGCAAAGCTGAAACCCTAAATAACGGTCCCTTATCTTGGGTTAACACAGCCTGACCCCCAATAACGGCCTTATCTAGGGTTAGAACAAAGCTGAACCCCAAGAACGTCCTTATTATAGAGTTTAACAAAGCTTATCTAGAGATACCCAGCTGAGCCCAAAATAACGGTCCTTACTTGAGTTAACACTCCGATCTGGAGTTAACAAGCTGGACCCCAATACCGGCCCTATCTGGAGATAACAAAGCCTAAACCCAAATAACGACCGTTATTTGGGGGTCAGCTTTGTTTAACCCCAGAGACGATCGTTATGTTGGGTTCAGCTTTTGTTGATCTTGATTAGCTACGGAGCGTTATTGGAGATAAGGGGCCTTATCCTCTAGATAAGGTTTTCTTATCTAGAGATAAGCTTTGTTACCCCCAGATAAGGACGTTAATTTGGGGGTCAGCTTTGTTAACCCTTGATAAGTACCGTTATTTGGGGTTCAGCTTGTTAACCCAATATAAGGACCGTTATTTAGGGTTCAGCTTTCTCATCTCGAATAAGCTTTTGTTAACTTAAGATAATGCCCGTTATTTGGGGTTCAGCTTTGTTAACCCAAGTAAGACTCGTTATTTGGGGTTCATCTTTGTATCTCCAGTTAACCGAAGCGCTATCGCCAGTTAACGTAGTGTTATTTGGAGATAAAGTTTCCTTATCTAGGGATAAGGAAAGGTGATACACTTGTGCTTCCATACACGTACAGCAGCGTCGAGTGGATTTATAGCGTAAAGCTGACAAAGACTCACTGCAGTCGCAGACTTAGAACAGTCCTAACGCGTGTTTTAGCGAAAGAAAAGGGTACACCAAACCGACAAAATAGACTTTTGCATATTGAAATAATCCTGACAACACCGTTTTGCCGTATAGTCCAACGTAATGTTTTTCACTCACAAGCACCAAAATCGAGAAATTTACGGTCTCTCTTTGCTGGTCATCTCTAGTCTGTGTCACAGCGTGTGAACTGAAACGTTTGTACATAAACAGTAACATAATGGCGCGCTGGCAATTGCGGTCGGTCTGATGTATGGGGCGGTGTGTTGATGGTTTCAGATTTGTTGGCTTTTTTGCTACAATTGGAATGTTGGGTCTTAAAATGTAGATTATGGTCCCATGAATCCAAATCAAATTGTTACCATAATTTTTTTTATCTCCTTCCGTTTGGCGGCCATCTATGGTTTTCAAAATGCTGCAAAAATTTTCACATATTTTGCTCTAATCCATGACTTTCTGGCAACCCTAGAAGTTCAATATTGGTGGCATATCCCATGTTGTTGAGTTGTATCAAGGTAACACCAACAAACATCATATTCAGAAAGTAGCAGTTGTTTCCCCCTCAGCGGACATCTTAATTTCAAAATGGCCCCATTTTAAACATATTTTGCTCTCTATCTACACTTGTGATCAATATCATAGGAGGCTCAAGCTGGGTTTCTAAACCACAATGGTATTGTGATTCTTTCAGTGAATGCAAATTCTACATCCAACAAATCACAGATTGTTTCCTCTTGGCGGCCATTTGAATTTGAAAATGGCCACCATTTTGAACATATACTTCGCCCAATGTATGGACTTCTGAGCACATGGAAGCTCCAATTGGGGACAATACCCATGTTTGTGATGTCAGGAACACATATATTACATCCAGAAGTTGCCTACTTTTTACATTGGCGCCATCTTGAATTATCACATGGCGCCTTTTTTACCGTATACTTTGCTCAATATCATCTGGACTTCTGGGCACCACTAGAATTATCCTCCATTTGGGGCAATACTAATGTTTGTGATGTTAAGGAAAATTATATTACATCCAGAGAGCTGCACAGATTAGTTTCCTTCGTGGCCGCCATCATTAATTTCACAATGGCCACTGTTTTTTTAACACATATCTCTGTCGCCCGATATCTGGCTTACATGAGCAAAATAGTCAAATGCCCTTCCTATCAGATATACATCCTAATGCACCTGAACCACTAAAAATCATGGAATCCTAGGAGAGCCATAGCTCTGGTGTTTAATAAGTTTGTATATAGGTTTTCAATGTTTATTGCTGTCCTGTGTTCCATGCAATGTCAAGTATTGAAACCAATACCTCTATCAGCGCCACAGCCTTGTTTGCGTCAAATGTTCCTGTCCGTCATTAAGTTGGGGATGGCAGATGGGATCCCGCTGCATGTCTCGAGCAATCACATCTGTTTGGGGCATGGTAACCTCCAACCATGTCCGAGACTAATTCTGACATCAATCACACATAACATTGACCGTCAATCGTTGCTTGGCTTGGCAACAAAAGATGAGATTGGAGGGATAACTCCACATATCTTGCTTAGTCATGTACTCACGCCAGTATATGTTTTTGGGGCATCCTCATAAGATGTAGGTGCCATCCCGTCTATCCTGTAGCTCTTAATTCATTGTCCGGGTCTCAGATCCATATAACGGGATACTCTCTTCACAGGCTCTAAAGAACTTCATCTTGGTTTGAATTGAGATACCAGATTGCCATAGGTGGTGTAGATTATTGCAGGCCCTTCCAGATTTGGTCCCGCGTGACACGAGCCTGTCTTGCTGTCGCAACATAGGACCCCAGGTACTTGAAGTCCTTGACCACTTTGATTTGGGTAACGTCTGTAGTGCAGATAATTGATGATTAATCTCTCTCATTTGATGGTCATATATTCTTTCTTCTTGGCATTAGATGTAGGCCCGACTTTGTTCTGCAATCATTCTCAATGAATGTTAGTAGATCTTGTGCACAACATATCAGATCAGCTGTTTAGAGCTATTCAGACATCTGCATAATCATGTATGTAAGATGCTGCCTTTGGTGAGGTCTAGAACGCTTTGGGTTTGATGGTGGAGTCCCTTGTCATTCATGATGGCAAGGCTGTCTGAGGATGTAATCAACCACGATTACAAAGAGATAGGGGTCAAGAGCTATCTACCTTGGAGGATTCCATATTGTTAGGATTCCTTTTGTGGGCCCGATCCATGTCTGCACAAAGCTAGATTGGTTATCATACATGACGATCACAATGGCTTTGACAGTCTCGTCTGGGGACCAACCATAGTTGTAGAATATCGGCATACATCATTCTGTTAACACTGTCAAAGCATGGGAAAAGTCTACAAACACAATTGGACCTAATTTTCTCTTGGAAATTCTCAACACTCTTCTATGATCTTTCTGAGGGCAAGTATCTGGGTAAGTGTTGATCTGCCTTGAACGAAACTTCTGTTTCGTCTTGAATTGGATCTATGCGAGAAACGATATGTTGCGCAGCATTGAATTGTAGATCTTTGAGGCCAGTGGTAACAGGGTGATTCCTTTGTAGTTTTTGGGTTGTTGGAGGTCCCTCTTTCTTTTGTAGAGGATTAATGAACGATATTAATATAATAAAGCAACTGGTTTGTTTCCCCATGTAGATGTCGGTTACAAAATTCCACAGTTGATCATGAACAGTGGATTTTTCCAGACTACTGCAGGATGTTGTCGGGACCAGGCGTCTTGTGGTTGTTCCGTTTCTTCAGGCAGATCAGAGCTACTCGATAGTGAAAGGTCCAGTCTTGAGTGGAAAGGAATCTGCTAATCGTGTTTTGAAGAAAGGTCATCACAGGTTTTAGTGTTTTCTGAACTGGTTGCCAAAGTAAAGGAACTAATGGGCTGAAAACCATGTGTCGAGACACTCTTCAGTTGTTTCACCTTTGATTCTTTATAGGTGGGTAGCCTTTCTTATCACAGCTCCCCGATCCATGTCTCCCAGGCAGCACATACTTGTATTGAGATGGTAGGTGTCAATGCTTCCGCTTTGGCCTTAAACATGCTCCTCAAGCACCACGGTGTCAGCTTGGGAGCTTCGTGAATTTAGTACGGTGCCTCTTGGCTGCAACTCAGTTTTTTCTCTGCTTTGATGACTTTGTCCATTTGCAGGCAAAGGCAGTAGTAGTCTTCTTCTTTCCTTCTAGCAGCATCTCCATTGCAATTTCTTTGTTTACTGAAGTGACGGCTTCATAATTTAATACCTGCTGGGGTCTAATCTTCAAGCTCGTCACCAAGAGTGTTTGAACCTGTTAATTTGTATGACTGCTGCTGTATACTGGTCGCAGAACTTTGTATCTCCCACTACCACTTTCTCCAGTCAATTGTTTTTCATGGGATCTCGGGAGGGGTTTACTCTGACCGGCAACTTATCCTGCTCTGCAAGAGCACATTCTATGATTAGACGAACAGCTTTCACGTGTTGTAGGCTCTTGATTTCTTAATCGTTAATCCATGACCAGAGTGTAAAGGTCCAGCTGACAAGTTCCTCCATATTTGGGCGACGGTAGGGCCTGTTTCCACAGATTTTGATTTTGTTTACCATTGCCCCCCACGCAACAAGGCTAAACCATTTCATGGATTCCCTCACGCCCACCAACCTCCGCTGGATCCGCCTCTACACTCGTGAACGGCGTCCCTAGCCTAAGTCCTAGCAACCTGCAATCTCCAGGATGCACGAAGATTAAGGGCTGGAACTGCACCGGTGGCAGTGGACAGTCCATGGTAAAAGCGAGAGACAGTTTCATATGGATGAATAGCACAAATCACTTTGTTTCAGGGTTACCCATCAGTGTAAGCATCAGGATGCGCTCATTACAGATGACAAGGCTGGCACGTGACTTTAGAGCTTTTGGTGAGAAAAACAAACCGTCACACCTCCTGTAGCTGGATTTTTCTTATCTTCCAGGCGGAGGCTGTTATAAGTGCATAGCCATGGAAATTCTCCTGTAAGAGGTTCACTGTGCACTATGCGGTGTTCTTGCATGCAGATGGCATCATATCATCATGTGCTTTTCATATATAAGTTTCTTCTTTCTTGAATGTGTTGATAGTGTCTGGACGTTGTATGTGCTGATGCTGACAGCATCATTACGTTTTACAACGTTTCCTTTATCTTTTTTAAATATAGGTTGGACCTTCCAGTAGCTTAGGACCAACCCATCATCCGAATGGTAGAGAACCAAGTTTACTCAGAAGCAACAGACTTCCGATCCGGGGCTTTTAACCCTGGTGCTACATTGTTAAACAATTCAGCATGCAATTAGCTCAATAGTAGCTGGGATTCGCCAGGTCTCCAGCACCCTTTTCTGTTGGGGAGGGTCCCTTAGCCAATCACACCACAAACATGGGCATTACCACAAGGTAGCCTTTTTTTTTTGCTTCAGAAGTCAAGATATTGGGCGAAGTATATATTTAAAAATGTCGACCATTTTGAAATTCAAGATGGCCACCTGAAGAAACAATCTACGACTTTCCTGAATGTGATAAATGTGTTCCTTGCATCACAAACATGGGTATTGCCACCAAATGGAGGCCTTTATGTTGCTCAGAAATCTAGATATTGGGCGCAGTATTTATTAAAAATGGCGGCATTTGAATTCAAGATGGGCCATCCGAAGGAACAATTGTGCCTTTTCGGATGTAAATATTTGTTTTTCCCTTGACATACACACATGGGTATTTGCCCGCCAACTGAGCATGCTATAATTGCTCGAAAGTGCACATAGAGCTAAAAATATTGTTTATGAGAACCATGTGCGTTGCCATCTTGAAATTCATGATGGCCGCCAAAAGGAAACAACTCTCGACTTTCTGAATGTGATATTTGGTTTCCTTGACATCAACAACAGGGGTATGCCACCACTTTAACCTTCTATTTTTTTCGGTACTTTGCGCTAGGCACCTCTTTCCTCAAGAAGTCCAGCTATAGGGAAAATATGTTGAAAATGGCAGCCATTTTGAATCCCCGAGGGCCGCCAAACCGGAAGGGTAAACAATTGGTACCAATTTGATTTGGGATTTCTGGGACCATTAATCTACAATGTTAAACCAAAAAATTCCAATTGTAGCAAAAAGCCAACAAATGACCACTGTCCCATACTATGACGTCCGTCTAGTCTCATGAATTTAACAATATATTTTGGTTTTCAGACATTTTTTATTCCCTTATCACGTTTTTATTAAGACTTCAATGCATATATTCTACAATGTCTTATCACAGCATGGTGATTTTCTTCACGTGTTCCTATAATAAAGTGAATTGTGTAGCTAGTGCATAGAAATGATTTTTCCCCCTTTTTTATTATTGCCATCAATCGTTAGTTATTATATTATTGGTATTATTATTTAATATTTTTTATGGATCTATAGGGAGTGTTAAAAATTAGAAACTTTGTGCTTTCAAAGTTTTACCTCATATCCATGATTATTCATATCCAGTTTATTTTTTCCTCTTCACAAAACATGTACACAAATAAACAGATGATAAACCTTAATTATAATAACACTTGATTATGTACACGATTTGGTTGTAACAAATGAGAAATAGAACTTGGTTAAATTAAATCATATTTTACATATAGTTGCTAATATACAGAAAAACAATACAACATTGTTGTTGGATGCATACATGGTGAAGGGACGAGAACACTGCTAAACGCAAGGTGTGAAGGCCGCAGTGTCCCTCCACAAAAAAGGCTAAAAAGTGAAAAAGTTACACTGGTAATGCTTAAAAACGAAGAACAAAACAAGGGTGGGGGGGGGGCGTAGACGAGACAAAATATACATGACATGAACAAACTAGACAAACGTGGTTTCTGGCTTAAGAGTTTTATAAATGATCTGAATAGTGATGAGGAGATCCAATAGAAGATGGGAAGGGAGAAGAAAAAATAAAATTAAGAAGGCCATTTTCATCGTAACACACAGCTTGACAAGAGACTTTTTTAAACTTGCTTTTAAAGGATGATGTGAGGGGGACTTCTGTAGTTCATAGGGCAATTAGCATCCATAGCTAGGGCCTTGATTTAGTGGTATTACTGGCAAGAACATTGTTTGGTAGGTGTAATGAAGGGGTTATTAGCATGCATGCCTGGTATCATATTGTAGAAGGAATGTCAACGTTGAGAAGGTCATCCCGGGGAAAAAAAAAAAAGAAAATAAGGACAATCCCCCCCCCCCCGTTGTACAGTGGCATTGTCATAGAACTATGAATGTTTCCACTTTTATTAGTACCCTCATTGTTATGATTAATTATTGATGTTCTTATCATTATTACGATTATTAATATTGTTATTATTGTTGTTTATTACTATTTTTTTAAGAAATTAACCATACGGTTCATCAATGTTTGTTTGTGAATAAAAACAAGAGATTTCACAAATCGGGTGTCCCTAACAAAATTGAAAGGCCTGAATTTTTTGCACGTTTGTAAAGCGTTACATAAGAAATATCCTATGGCTGGAATTTATTTCTTATGTACAAAAATATTCGAATTTCATATTGGAGCAAGTACTAAATTCAGCCTATGTTTTATATTGAAATTAAGCAAATCAAAATCACCTTTTGTTTTCACTTTCAATACATGTCTATAGCCATAATCTATATGAAATCACTGGGAATCAATACAATATATGGCGCAATAGGCCTATATGTATGCCTCGAAATCTCTCGTTGAAACTTTTTTGAGGAATACAAAGTTCTCTAAATTTGCACTTGATTGGTTGTAGAACATCTGTCAAGAATGTTTTGAAAGGTTTATTGGACAGACAAACAGAAAACACAAAAACATAATTTTGAACTTGGTTTGTTATCAGCCGCATAGAGAAGCATTCTTGAATTTTCTGCCGTGATTTAAAAGCTGACTTTTTTGTTCAATTTTCTCTAAATTTTTTATTTTTATCCAAGAAAAAAAAGTCAGCAGAAAGTAGCTGAAAGTGGACCTTTTGCAGTTTTGTTTTGGGTTGTTCTTGTTTGTTTTATGTAGAAAATCTAGAAAATTCTTATTTTCACACTGGTGTAAAGCAGATTTCAATCAAAAATATCCCCATCTGAAAAGATTAAGCTGAGAATTATTTTTTTGGTATACAAAAAGTGTGAAATTTAAAATTTCCTATAGGAGAAAATATGAAATTCAGCCTGTAAAGTTTTATGTTGAAATACAAGCATATAAAATCACCTTTTGTTTTCACTTTGAAGACATTTCTGTACCAATATTATACAAGTAAGAAATCTTTTGAGTGTCTTATATATATGAAATCATTACATATAACGTCTTACATATATGTACCTCACTCATCACTCACATCACAATGATATTCTTCCTAAAAGTGGTTATCTTGGCACTGGCCTGTTAAAGGCTGACTCGGAGATTTCCCGATGAGGGCGCACTCAATTTTCAAACAAATCATGTTTTTTGCATGTACATAATGCTTGTCCGTATACTAATCATTGTGTGAAATAACTAAGCTTAAATCGAAGCCCTTCATATAGAAAATCACAACTTTGTTATAAAATTCCGGATCCGGAATTTTTGTTATACACGGTATCCTATGGCAATGTTATATACTGTGCATAAATGCTTACTGCATGAAAACGGAAAATCCAATTCATCTCTAACTTTGGAATTTAATATTTTAGGTGACTATCTTTAGTTCTAGATGACTATTTTTAATTTCTACTCAAAATAATTATATTTCGAAATCTCTGAGTCAGCCTTTAAAGGTGCAACAAGAGATTGTTGCACCTAATTATAACCACTTTCCTAAAGGATTGTTTAGATGAAATCCACCACAAAGACATCAACAATAAAGAAATAAAAACTGAAGAAAGTTGTTCAGTAGGAAAATTAGGGGCAAAACATTGATTTTAATTTTGCGTCAAAATGTGCGAAAAAGACACTAATTTGTTTCAGCATTTTCTACGGCATTGCTTCACCTAGACTTGTGCTGATTGCTTTAATTGGTGAAGAATGAACTATATTTACATATTAAGCACAAACATAAATGTCTCATGCCATTTTATATTTTTTAGGGTTACTTGTATAATTTACCATAGGTTCCTACAGTAAACCGCTACATGATGTATATAAAATATTATGGTTCCAATGGCCTACTATACTTTGCAAGATTTTTTTTAATTAATTATTTACTTTGTTTATGTCACTAGGTGTATGCATTATGAAATTCAGAATTACAGTAACTCTATTAAGATTCTTCATTTAAACCTCATTGGAATGGGAGAAAGTTGTATACAAAACTTTTCATATCTGCTTCATTTTTCAAGCTATTTCTTTCATTTTTTTCAGAATTTGTAGTGTAAGGAATGAGTATTATGATTATGTCAGAAAAGTTATGGTTGAGTGAACATATTGAGGTCAGGGTCAGCAGAATTTTGTTTATACAACCTGTAGAGGGCACAAGTCCCTACTAACCATGTAATTCATTCCCGGAATTCATTCCCGGAATTCATTCCCCAGGGTCACCCCGGCCCTTGGTCTGTCAAGAGGATGGGGCCATTCCTCCATTTACACCAAATAAAGGGCCATTCTTTATTTACCAATTAAATGGCCATATATATGTGCATATTAATGATCTCATTTGCATGCATATTTGTTCTGATGCTAATAACAAAAAGGTGAACCTTGACCAGAATGTAAAGTTAATTTTTGATGATTTTTGGTATATGGGTAGTGATGGATAATTAGTATTACCCATGCAAACTGCTGATGGTATATATGCATACCTGTATAAATGAGCTCATTGCATATTTGTTCTGCTTGGATAATAACAAAAAGGTAAACCTTGATCAGAATGCAAAGTTCGATTTGATGACACTTGGAGTGAGGGTAATATAGTGGACACAAGTATTACACATGCAAACTGTTGACGGTTTACACAAATATCAATGAGCTCATTGCATATTTGTTCTGATGCTAATAACAAAAAGGTGAACCTTGACCAGAACACAGTCCAATTTTGAAGACACTTGGCATAAGGTGGCCCACAGTTTATATTTTTTTTAATATAGTGAGTGCAAAAGCCGAGAACCATGAAAATCTAGTTTATTAAGGTTTTCTGATTTGGCAAATCATATTGCCTTTAAAGGTGCATTTGGTGATCTTGGTATTGTAAAATTTAGTTGATTTTGAAAGTATGTTTTGATCAGGCCCATAATCAGGGGAGGGCCAGTGGCATATCTGGAGAATGCTTTCGGGGCATGTGCCCCCTGAGGGTTCATGCCAAAACATGCAAAATCAGCCTATTTTATCTATTAGAGGTCCTTTCACCCCCGGGGTCCCCTGAAAAAAAATGTCTGGATATGCCAGTGGGAGGGGCGTTGGGAGCAGATGCCTCCCAAATTCCCAAAAGGCCCACACCCCTAAAAAGAGCAAAAAAGGGCTAAAACTTGATTTTTCGAGCAAAGCGAGGCAAAAATTAGGGCTTTTATGCCACTTTTTGTCAAAAGAGGTTAACATTTCCCTAAAAAGAGCCCACTTTTGAGAATTTGCCCCCCCCCCCCAATTTTTTAATTTTGCCAGAAAGTCCCCTTTAAAAAAATTGCCCCTCCCTTAGAAAGCCTTGGTTACAGGCTTGGTTTTTGATATTATGCACAAATGTTTGTATCATGTGGCCCATAGACCATTATGGTGTAATTTCTGCTTCAAAGGGACCATTATCGTGTAATTTCTACTTCAAAGGGCTACGCTAAGTTTGTTAAATGGGACCATTTTGGGTGAAATTTTCTAAAAAGACCCCATTTTTTGGAAAATTTTGCAAATTTTATTTTGGGGCATTTTGACTGTCTCTCACCCAAAGTCCCCTATTCTTTTCGCTCTTATGTCACTGCAATTGCCCCTGGGTTTGGAAGCGCCAGCCTTACACGCGTATCATTTCATATGTGATTACACCCCTCCCCCGGCCTATGGGCATTCTGCTATCATTTCTGTCCACTTACAAACAGATATTACAAAATTGTTAATTTGTTGCAGAGGTAACCAATGACTCTACGCACCACTGCCATGGCTCTGGTCTACAGCGTTGCTGAATATGCCGCCCCAGCATGGTGCAACAGCTCTCACACAAAGAAGATGGACACAATTCTCAATGAGACCTTGAGAACCATTACTGGTTGCCTCCGTCCCACTCCATCTGTGTTTCTGCAGTGCTTCGGAGAGAACACAACATGCACAAACTGGTGAATAAGGCTCTGCTGGACAACAAGCACCTACTGCATAACACTGTCAAAGAATCACACCAGCTCGGCAGACATAGACTGTGCTCTGGTCTACCTTTCTGTCGACATGCTGCTAAACTCTCCAGCTCCCCATTCAACATCAGATAGCAAGCAAACGTTGGGCCAATGTCGGCAATGGTCGGCACGGTCACGGTCGGCAAGGCAACGTCTAGCCAACGTCGAGGTGATGTAGAAAACTGATCATGAAAGTTACTTTAACTGGGTTGACAGATGGGTGGCAAAGCAACGTTGGACCAACGTAGGATTACGACGAGAACATGGGACGTGAACTTAGAAGATGTCATGGAAAATGAAAATAATGTTACATGTATAGGTAAATTTGATTAAATATGTCCTTGTGTTTGAAATTTTGGATCATTAAGTGTTCTAAAATGGATTCCACTTGTTTGGGGATGTCGGTACTAAGACAACGTAAGCCCAACGTTGGCCCAATTGTTCAAATATATGACCCACTTATACAGTTGGTTCAGAAATTTCAACCCATTTCTATAGTTGGCTTTGAAATTTTGCACCATTTTCATTGTTATCCTAGCAAAAATTTGCCCATTTTCATTGTGATTTTACTGAAATCAGAAAAATCAACCCATTTTCATAGTAAATTGTGGCCAAAAATTGAACAAAAATGGACCCATTTATATTGCAGCAATGAAATAAAAATTGACCCATCTAGTAGCATATTGGGGGACATTACCCATCAGTAATTGGAAGGGGTGAAAATGTGATCCATAATTCGGCGGCCACATATGTACCCCCCATAGGTCTTCCAATATGAGTTTTCAATTATTCATTAAAGGTTACGTTTGCTGTGTCTGCAGGATAACATCATAAAACAAAAGATGAACTCGTATTTACGCGATGCGTAAATCTGTCCGCGAAGTAGCGATCACTAACATGCGATTAAATGCACTACAACACCCCACCCTCTGCAACAACCGCAGACACCAACCCATCCCCAACACACTGCAAAAACCAACACCCACCCCCAAAACCCGCAATACCCACCCCCTCCCAACACTCCCACCCCCCTCCCCAACACCATCCCCACCCCCTCCTTAAACCCTCAACACCCCCCCCCACCCAATAATCCGTAACACGCCCCCATTCCCCAAAAACCCCGCAACACACCACGCCCTCCACAGCAACACTCTGCACCCAACACCCTAACCCTCCAACACTCCCATCCCCGCCCCAACACTACTCCCTAACACCATGAACACCCCACCCCCCTCCCCAACACCCGCATACCTAACCCTCCCAACACCCCGCCCATGACATAGTTGTCTAGTAGGGAAGGAATTTTGCTTGTCCAATGTACCGTTTCAGAGAACCAGCACTTCGCATATTTAATTAGATCATTTGAATACCTAAGCCGCATATCTCACCATACTTCAAATTGCAAGAAAGAGGGCCCCATGAATAGGCTTTCATGCAGCGCAAGTATTTTGAAGTATCCAATGTACAGTGTCTAATATAGCAATCCGCTGATTTTTGCAATAATTAGTCATTTGCATACTCAATTGCCCAAAATACGTCAAATATAATACCGGTCAAAGAACTCTTCAGGGCCGCTTCCTTCCACCAAGGGACATCAGTATCACGTACGGAACTCTAGAAACTTGACACGGCCTTGCAGGCACATTTTCATAAATTATGCAAAATTAGATATTAATGAGCATATGTTATTGCCCAAAATCTAATCAGGTTCGGAACTCATAACCCCGCTTCTTTCCACCAAGTTACATCATTGTGCCCTTACGGGAAAACTCCATATGAAGCGTATACAAACGGTGGGTAACATTGTTTGTTCACAGACGGCCTTTTTGACGGCGAACGAACGGCGGACGTGCTCTTTATAGTCCGTTCGAACTCGTCGGGCAGGGAACCATCATATAGGTGTATGTTCATACTATGTACAAAACTACAAAAGTAGCACCAATAATGGTTCAAAAATTTTATTGGCCCCAACACCCATCCAAGGTCCATGGTTCGACGACCGACATCTCTGATGTTCTTTTCAATTATCCCGCGAATCAATTGATGTTGATTGGGTACAGCCTTGAGGAAGTCTCAACCCCATGTCTTATAAACCAAGCACAGATGATTGTACACTCTGACGTAGAAGAAAAGGTGAGACTTATTCTCATAAACCAGTCAATTCAAAATAACTTTTTGATTTGAACATCCCATCTTATATCGAATACACCTGCTTACTGAAGCGAATGATGGCACTGAGACCATGAAGTACTATATAAACATTGTGTAATTCAACTGCGTGAACAAGCAGGGGAGGAACCTGTACAGTGTATCCCAATAAAACGCAACACTTGGTGCAAGCCGCCAAAAGTTGGAACAAAAATATATGACTGCCTATCTTGGTGTAAGGTAAGATAGGACTGATTAGCTAATGTCCCTGAAAAGTTCATAAGATAGATGAAATATTTTAAGATATGAACCCAACAATCAAGTAACCAGCAGGAAATTTTACCCAAAGAGGTGCTGTATAGTAAATCCAAATATGGCAATGTATATATGCGTGCAGAACAACTAATATGATTCTAAGTCCAAAACCATTGTCAGCTCTGTACGTTTTTTAATGACTGGTGCTGCAAAAAACATATTAACATATGGTTCCATTGTTTAATAACAAGTAGTGAAATGCATTTTATACCATCATAAGATGAAAATTAGGAATAATGATCAAGAAACACTGATATTGTCCAAATTAGACAACAGAGCTAATGAATCATCATGGTTTTGTAACAGCACACAAAGAGTTACCTAAACCCAAAATTGAATGAATAATATACTGTTTTGTGTTGAAAACATATGTTTTACTTTCATTAAGTTCAGAATGTAACAAGCAAGTGGCAACCCATTACGACAATTTTATGTAACATGCAGTTTGTTAATGAATGACTTAGTCATAGTTTTATCTTAAATCATTTTGAAATGTATTTTATCACCAAATAAATTAGTGCTTTATCAGTTTTATAATATGTGGCCTGTTTCATCTAGGTAGATGCAACTTTAGCAGTTTTCACTTTGGGACCACCCTGTGTAAAAATAGAGAGGCCTGGAAGATCATTGTGGGTATTTGCACTTATGTCCCTACAAGGCCTACCTCCACTATCTTAACCAAGTTCATTTGCTTTGTATTTTACATGACACTCGGGTCCCAGTGGTCAAAATCTGGTCAATCAGCTGTCAACCTGAAAAACATGTATTTTGTTTTCAGCTGCCATTATGACCCCGTTGAGCCCATCAGTTTGAATTGTTTTACTTTGTTGAGATATTTAGTGAAGCTTTTCAAACATGTAAAAACAAAAGGAGTGAAAAGCCTTTTAAAGGGACTTTGAACCATATCAAAAGTGGTGGCAGGATGTGACATTTTCCGTTCACATTTGCATACAGTATTCATTCATACCCAGATACACCAAAGATTATATTTGTGGTATTTAATTTTGTAATTACATTAATGACCTTCAAGATTATTTGATACAAAAAAATTAGATGTCTGGTTACAAAATTTACTTAGTTACACTTAATTAAATCCTTGTTCACATTTTTTTGCGTTCACAAATTTGTCACGTCCAGCATTTATGGCAGAAGGTCTGCTCTGTGTATGAAATAGATTCCATCTTTATGAGACTTATTTTGTAAGAGTACTTTCACCATACTATCAAATTGTATTAATAGTTTTGACAACTTTTCCAATGTGTCTTTGCTTTACCAATGAGAAGTTTTCCGTTCACATGGCAGGATGTGACGTAGGTTTGTTACGTCCTGCCACTTTAGTTGTAATATCTTGTAAAATAATAGGTCTGCAACTTCGTCACTGTTTATGCTAGAAATGACCAGTCGTTTTACAGCTTTAAAACAAATGGGTAAAAGTTCATATAGGGACATCAGAGGTCAGCCTGTTTACACCACATATGAGCCTTGGGCCAGTGGTTCTGACCAAGTATGAAGTTAATCAGTGAACCTTAAAGATTTAGACAAAATTGGGTCAAAGTTCACACACAAGACATCAGAGGTCAACCTGTTTACACCATGTATGAGTCTTAGGCCAGTGGGTGTTCTGACCAAGATGAAGTTAATCAGAGAACACATGCAAGAAATGTTTTTATAGATCTGGACAAAATGGGGTCAAAGTTTACATAGGGGTCATCAGAGGTCAACCTGTTTTCACCACATACGAATCTCAGGCCGGTGGTTCTTCTGACCAAGTATAAAGTTAATCCATGAACACATATGTGAGAAATGTAGTCTTATAAATTTCAAGAAAATGGGGTCAAAGTTAACATATGGGTCATCAGAGGTCAAACTGCTTACACCACATGAGCCTTGGGCCAGTGGTTCTTCTGACCAAGTATGATATAAAATTGGATGGATTTGAGCACAATACTCAAAGTAATTGGTCGAGCTGTGAGTTTTTAAAAAAAATTGTGACGAGCATATTTTAAAACTCATATCGAGACCAATTACTTGGGAGAATTGTGGGAAAAAATCATCCAATTTTATCATTATTATAAAAAAATCCATCCAATTTTATCATTATTATAAAAAAATCCATCCAATTTTATCATTATTTTGTTTTCAGAATCTTGTGTTCTTTATTACTATACACATTTCATTTTGAGAATGTAAATATGCACAACTAGAAAATAGGAACCAGACACAAGACACCTGACACAGGACACCAGGCACTTGAGTCCTGGCACCAGACAAGTGGCTCCAGACACTAAAACCCAAATTTTAACCAGACATCCTACACACGACACTTAACATATGACTCCTGACAATTGACACCCAATGTGACACCCAACGTGACACCCAGCACCCAAAATCTGACACTCAACACCTGATATGTAACATGACACCAGCCACCTGACACCCAAAATCTGATATTTAACACCCGAAATCTGAATGACACGACACCCAACATTTGACAACCAACACTTAAACCCAATATGACACTCAACACTTGACACCAACACCTGACATCCAACAACTTACACATAGCATCTGACAACTGACACCCAACACTCAATATCTGACACCCAATACCTGACACCCAAAATTTGATACTTAACCCCCAACACCTGACACCTTTCACCCTCATCTGACACCCAACACCTGGCACCAAATGCCTGACACTTGACCTGGCACCAGACACCTTATACCTGACATGCAATTCCTGACACCCGACATGCAATTCCTGACACCCATCTGACACCAGGCATCTGACCCCGACACTATACAGTAACTGATTACCACCATGAACTACCAAGACAGCAAGACCAAAACTCATGAAACCTCCCCCTCTAAGAAACGAAACCTTCCTAAATTATCTCAACCAATCATCATCTCCTTCAGCCAACTGTCCAATTAATCAAAATAATTGGACAGCACAGTTACTTTGCTAGCTGTGACATGAACCAATTCATTGTTTTACTGGCTATTTTAACAGTGTACAAAGATGTAGGATGGAAGATTCTGAAAACAAAATGCATTGGTGAATACATATTACGAGAACTGATCAATTGTTAACCTTTGATTTTAATAGCATTGGGTCAGAGGTCACATTGGGGTCATCAACGGTCAATCTATGTAGACCGCACATGAAGTCTACGCTAAGGCCAAAAAAATTGTTTGATTGTCGTCATCCGACCGACCCTAATTTTGGAAATCAGGACATTTTTTTTTCCTTTTACTGTGCAAAAGAATACCGACCCTAATTTTGAAAAATTCCTAAAAAGTTTTTTTTTATTTTAACTTTCTGAAATGTAAAAAAGATGATGTTTAAACAGTTTCTTAGCATGTTAAACTCTCCGTCATAATTCCTTTTCTCTGAGTCAGGACTACGCCAGCATTCCCGCCAGACAGAACCATGACAACGCGTAAAGGAAATACAGCAACTTCGCGCGTGTATGTAGACGCCTATTTCAGAAAAGGAATTGTGACGGCAAGTATAGTTGGGTTTCATAATGTACAAAAATGCATTTTTGAGTAAGAATCAACTTGATATTTAGAGTTTGATTAACTTATTAATACAAACAAACATGTTTCAATACAGTTTGCTATTGACAATAAAAAAAAAATTCCGACCGACCGACCCAACTCTAAAAAGTCATTTATCGACAATTAAACAATTTTTTTTGGCCTAATGGTTCTTTTTGAGTAACTTTGGTGGCCATATGTACCAAAGAAATGTAATTTTATAGATTTTGACAAAATGGGGTCAAAGTTCACAGGGGTCATCAAAAGTCACTTTGTTTACACCAAATATGAGCCTTGGACAAGTGGTCCTTCTGACCAAGTATGAAATTAATCAGTCGATGCGTATGTGAAAAATGAATAATTGTTAACCTTTGTTTACGTTCACAGCTCAGAGCCAATGCAGCCACAGCGGAAAAAGCTATCCTTATGTGTCTTCCTGCTAAAGCAGGCGACACAAAAATGAAAGGAAGTGCTTAAATCCTCAAGGAAAATGATTAGAATGTGGCTTTAAGAATTGTTTCAAAAAGTGACTATCTAAGTCATTCAGCCCATTGTTTAAACGTTTTAATGCTCTAAATGTATATGATATTTACAAATTGGAAATTGTTACATTCAGGTATAAATCTTTTACTTGCCAACTCCCAGAAGTATTTAATTCTTATTTCATTAGACAAGGTAATTGCACAATTATAGAAACACTGACCATTTTAAAATACCAAAAGTCAAAACACATTTTTGCAATTGAAAAACATTAGACCTTCAGTTCCCATTCTTTGGAATTCTGGAAATAATCAAAAAATCTCTATCAGGTCATTGAACTTCAGGGCACCGCTTCAAAAACATATCTAATTTCACTACTTATGATTATATACCTCAACACACTCCTGTGTTTTGTTTTTTTTCACAGATCCGTTTGTTGTTACTTTAGATGTCTTTGTTTAACATTTTCTATTTTGTTTTTATATTTTGTATTTTCTAATGTAATGTTCATATACATTCGAACTGGGTGTGATATTATGGTATTTCCTTTGCCGGCCCATTAGGCCTTTCGAAAATTTCCCACATTTCATCTGTTAGTTTCTTACTTTGTATTGTTCAGTTCAGTTTATTTTTACTACGTTTAACCAATACAAAGGAAAAAATGGTGGGAAAACGCATACAGAGTTAAAAACTCGAATAATGGTCCACCCTTTAAAATATGTTTTAATTTGTAAAGCAGTATCAGTGATTTGCTCACTCAGGAAAACTGAACAACTCATCAAAATCAATTTTTGTATGTTTGTGTTAAGTTTTTGGCATCCATAACTATCCCACACGTTATAGGGAACCCAAAAGCCCAATCCTAAGAAGCCTCAAATCGGCTATTTTAGTCATTACTGTACATACGACCATTTACACAACATGTCAATTTGAATGGAGATTCATTCCTTTGACCCCACTGCTGTTTTCTTCCTTTTCAAAATCAATTTTTTCTTTGGAAAACATACTTTTTTGAGAATTCTAAGACGTTTCTTCCCTTTAAGCTATTTCCTGCAAATTTAAATATTTTGGGACTCCTTCGGTGGAATCCCATGTAGTGTATTTAAATTATCTTAAACTAATGTGTAAGAGAAGACAATCATATACATTACGATAGACCCGATGCAAAACAGAACAGCAATGTGGCAACAAACCAAATGGACTCAACATGCACATATTAACTTATTAAAGGCGCACAACCAGAGATTTTGAGGCACCCAAATATTGGGTCAAAATAATATTTAATCTACAAGGCTGTCCCAAAAAAATGTTAACACCTCGGAAACACAGACCCTTTTTGTAAATTTACTAAAGTTACTCATGGTACCTTGTTGGTATGATTGAAAGTCTAACTAGGTATCTTTTATCTGCCGTTTATTTCATTTCCAATGCATATGTTGGAACAAAAGATATGCTGGTCGTCAAAAGAGATACAAAATTCGGATTGGTCCCTGATTTTGCAGTGTGTTCATTTGGGTGTAAGATTGTGTTGCAAACATGAGTTTGTGATGCATATCCCTCAACAATTGGTTATTTGATTGTCTTATTGATTGTAACTGAGCCTATTGAACGATATTGACAATCCATTTTTGAACTTCATTATTGTCAAAAGTGTGAGCATTGTCCGTTATCTCATCAATACTAGGTATTTTTCAAATATTAATCAGTTTACTTTCAGTAGCAGAGTTAGTAGCCCGATAAATCGCTTAAAATTACCCAGAAATGTTTAAACCAACCAATTAAACCAAACTCAACACTTCTTTAGTGGATTCCCAAGAAAATCTATTATTCCTAGATTGGCAGAATAACAAGCAAAAAACACGAAAGTAAACAAAAAACAACAGAACCTTCTTATAATAACCTAAACCTTGACTAATCAGCAGGCATAATTTTGAAATAAAGACAACCAATGACAGGGCCACAGATCCAGACCAAATGCAAAACTCAAGCCAACATTTCTCTTTTTAGAAAGCATTTGTGGTAGATACCACGATGAACGTTTGGTAAAACAGGGGGGCATGGAATCCCCTCGAGATTTTTCTTAATAAAAAAAACACTGCAAAAACTATTTAATTTTCTTTTTTAATTTAATATGGAAAGTAGATTTGCTATTAAGCCAAGTGTATTCATGTTGCATCAGGCATTTCCCAAGTGTTCTAACATTCTAAGGTAGATAGACCAGTTGATTTTGGCCCTCATAATAATTGATGAAGCATCTCTTATCTTTTTTGTTTTTACGCATCGGATTGGAATGAAATAAATTGGCTATTAAAAGCGTATTTTATTGGCTTTAAGGGATACCAACCAAAGACCCATCCCATGCGCCTTTTCTTTTTATCAAAATGTCGTCGTTCCGAGTTGTTTAACAGTTTTTTGGACAGCCTTTATATTCAGACACTCACTAGATTTCTTACCTACCTTGTTATATTTGGCTACGGAAATGTCTTAAAAGAGAGAAAAAAGAGTGTTTTGAATTTCTCCCACATTTCAATATAAAACATAGGCTGAATTTTGTATTTGGCTCCCTATACACAAAATTAGAAATTTCACCATTTTTGTGACAAAGAAACTTTCTCCATCTCAGCTTAATCTTTGAAGATGGGAATATTTTTGATTGAGAGCTTTACATCAGCCAAAAATCAGTACTTTAGATTTTTTAGGGACACCTGATATCGAGGGGTTGAACAGCAGAATGATTGTAACTCAGCAGTGAAAGAAATATTAAAAATTTCTTTTAATTCTGCTGTAAGAATACTAATTCTGGTTTTGAGAAATGTGATGTTTACTATTTCCTACTAAGCAAATTTATTATTACTCAAAATTATGGCTAACCCGACACCCTAATATCTGTTATAACCATTAAAGAATTTCAAAATTTCAAAATCTTTTCATTCTGATCCGAATGAGATTTTTTTTTCCAGAAGTCACTTTTTTTGCAATTATGAATCGCCATTTTCGTTTCGACAGGCCAAAAGCTGCAGAAAAGTAGCCAGATGCTTTAGGGTAAACCACTAAAAATGGCGGAAATAGTAACCTTAGGAACACAGATGTACACACTCTTTGTCATAAAATAATAAATTTATTGTTTTCAGTTTCGCCTTTAATTTTCAAAGCCGTTTTGGCCATCAATGGAACAATTTTTAAAATTCAAGTTTGGACCTCTTTGATATAATCGTTAAAAAATGAGAATTTTGCCGATACGATCAGGTACCGATAAGGTCATAATCGCCCCGATTTCAAGAATACCACCGATCATTCGGGTTATTCTCTACTCAAAATGTAATCTCATAAAGCTCAGCATATGGTACTTTAGCGACTTATAATAAACTTTAGTAAACAATACCACTTTTTAATTATGAACACAGAATTTAAGATTTTTATATTTCTTTCAGTGCTGATTACATCCTTCTGATTGTCAAACCCTCCTATATGTTAAAATCTCTTGTTTGCATGCACCTTTAATCTATAGTGAATAGATGTGTCTTGGGGAAAAAAATGTTGCAAATAAGCTCTCCGCCCAGACACATCAGAGTCCACAAAATGTTTTTTTACTGCAACCCTAACTTCTATTCCCATTACCATCCATTACAACAAAATTCAATTTTCAAAAACCACATAGACAAACAACATAGGACATTATTATGTTGAGTGACAATGAAAATAAAGTTCTGATATGATACGAAGCTTCTAATGCATAATATAGCATTTACTTTGAGAAAGATATTATACTATCACAAGGAGAAATCACCAGAGGAACAAAATAATGAGACGGTAACAAAAATTGCACTTAATCGATTAAAGCACTAAGCAAGCACATTTTTGAGAGTGTTGCCCTAGTTTTTTCAAATTTATGGACATTTGTGTTTGGTTATTGCCTAGTGACTATAACCTGTGAACAGGAATGCGCCAAAGTTTAACATTGCATCATAAAGCAGATTTGAAGATTTCCCCTGAATCGTAAATTCAATGACAGCGCTGAAAACATTAAATTTTCATCTGTCCATTATGTAATAGCCTCTGAAAATTACAATTTAGCAGTTCTCACAACATTCTAACTTTGACTTGCGTGAACAACGAACAGCTTTGGTTAAGCGGTTGACATGTTCCCTTCCAACTTTTTCAACTAGTTCATATTGGAAATGACGTTTTCATCGGCCATTGAATTTATTATTGGGGATCTGATAATTTTTTAAGTGGGCATTTTGGTGATCCACAGCCTCATCTCATGATTTACCTCAAAGAAATTGAGATTTTTTTTATATCAATCTGAACCATTTGCCCAAGTAATAGTAACAAGTTCCTAATTTTACATGCAAATTTGATCAATTCCAAATGAATTCGTAATTGTGTATTTTCTGTCCGAAAACATATACAGAAATTACAAACATAGCCGTTTTATGGGTCCAGCGTGATACAGCTAAATCGTATCATCAAAGATGCAAACATCAGAATCAACTAAAATTTTGGAAGTTTTTTTTTTAAGGATATTAGTGATCATAAACAAATATAAATGTGATTAGGAATCACAAAATGCCACCTTTACTTATTTCTAATATGAAATTCCCTTCTTATGCACACATAGAAAAAGTTTGAGCTTTTACCTTTCAGTTCACAGGTACAGTGGTCAATTACCAATGTCAACTGTGCAAAAACCTCAAATTTTTTTCTAAAATTGAACTTCTTAAAAATGTAACCTTTCTAGCAACGGTTCAGATTTTAAGATTCTTTATTCATCTTGGGATTTCTTTCAAAAAAAATGTTTTGGGAAAAAAATGGGGTGGGATTATATTTCAAAGTTTGAATTATATACTGGGATCAATATGGTACAAGTAAACCCTTATTCCCAAGAACAGGGTTTCTACCCACCCGAATGTGTTGACAGATAAATGCTATACAATACAGACTTTTTTATGAAGGTATACGCTGTGGCAACTGTTGTGAAAAAATGAATCCCATACATCAGCGGTGTGGGTAAACTTAATTTCCCTATTTACCCTATATATTAGTTTACTGTTGTATCATGTTCCTTAAAGAGACATGAGGACTTCCCCGAGATAACGGCCTCAATTCTTTTCGAACCCAGGTTTTTTTTTTATTTGTAATGCTTTATCAATGTATTAGAATATCCCACCTGAAGTGAATAAGCTGAAATACACCGTCGTTATGTAATAAAGATTGTTTAGTAAATTTATATAAAAAATCTCCTCCTGGTCCACTTTACTGGGTGTATACATGGTGTCTTATAGCCATTAGCATGCCCTATACCGTCCTACTGGCAAATCCAAGTCTTGTTCTCTGGTTCGTGTTTTTATAGCAATAAAAAGCTGAAATGCAACTTCCTTTACAGCATAATCAATAGAACACATTGGCAAATTTTGTTTTCTACTTAGTCCATTATTCCTACCTCATATATATCCCTGTCATCTTATTGGTTTAAGTGGAGGCAATAAATTCAAGTAGCTTTCAAGAATTGAACCAAATGAACTATGCCCCTGGGAAGAGCCGGCAATAGTTCATTAACTTATGCCCGGGACAACACCTCCTTCCCCGCGTAAAAGACTGTCGTACAAACTATTCATCCTTTTTATGAGTGTACATATTGAGCTGGTGTAAGAGATGAATAAAAGCCAGCCCCTTATTGCAAATTTTGGTTTTTTCTCGTACTGTGAAATGGCTGAACGCCAAGCCAAATCAGAGACCATCAGTATTCATGCTTTGAGTCTGTAGATGAATATCTGAAAGGAATCAGAGATGCAGCTCATTGGGCTAAAACCAAACGGCAGGTAAAATTAACACCCGTGAGGTATTCGAGATTATAATTTGACAGCGATGACGTGGGCCCCATCTGCAGGCCATGTAACCCCTGCCAAATTCGGAGCTGCGATCATCGAGTCAATGAATTTTTAATGAAATGCAAGGAAATTGTACGCATCTTGCGACAAAAACAAAAAAAAATGGGCAAGGAGTCCGCTTTACGGCGTTCCATTTTGGACTCCAACATCACTTCCCCTCAACACAGGAATGGTTTGATGTTAATTTCTTCACAAGTTTTGGACCCTAAGTTACACCAAAATGTAAAAATTGTTGAAACCATGCAAAATGCCATGCCTGGCCTACACACTGATATAGGCCCGTTTAGCATCCTGGCTTAGAATGTTTGCTTTTCCTAACCCAATCAGATGACAAAAATCTATCTATTCGGTATAATAAAACAAATATTGACTGCTTTTCATTCGGAGCATGGTTGAAAATATATGCCCCCTCGTGGGATCTTCGAAACCATACTATGCCCTCGGCTTTCGTATGTTTTTTCGAGATCACCTTGGGCCTATAGTTTTCAACCATGCCCCCCTCGCGAGCAGTCAATATTTGTAGACTGGTTCAATTGCCTTTCATGTTTGTTATCACTCAGTAATTGTTACACCACCTCCAGATCTTACTCCATGATGTAACCCCAGAGCTGGTTAGCAAGGTGGCGGCCAAGCCTCCATTTAGCAAACTCCCTCAAATGATTAAGGGTAGTGTCAACCCTGGTGCTTTTTGTTTTACACAAATTTCTGATTTTTTTTTTGCAACCATTTAAAACAGTCAAACTGTTTTCTATAGTTACCAACAAAGGTTATCCACTGCGACAAATTTGAGGCCTGGTTTTTTTTTTTTTTTGCCTATTTAAACAGCTATTTGGAGACCATATTTAAAGTCACAAAAACAAAAAAGACAAAAACCGCTTGGTCTAAACGGGCGGGAATTTTAGCCATTTTCAACGCCGATCAGGCGCAAGAGGGAAGGCGCAGGCCGAGCAGGGGAAAAGGAAGGGGGAGAATCGGGAGGACGGGAAACGGTGCGGGGGGAGCGGGGGGGGGAATGCACGGGGATGCAGGGCGGGGAGTGAAATAATACAAATTTGGGTGGTAAGATTAAAAGCTATTTTTCTCAAAAAAGGAAAACAAAAGAAGATAGGGGAAGGGAGAGGGATAAAGGTAGTGCGCTGGGGTGTAAATTTGCTAAAATATTAGTGGCGTTATTTAAGCGTCGTTTTTTTCGTCTCCAAGATATCGATTCCGTCAACTAAGAAGTCCACACAAACACATAGAGCAGGCATGTACTGCTACTATTGTGCGACGAACGGCATCATAGGAAACAACACAACAAGTACTACATTTGGAAAATGTTAAACAAAAGCGCTAATAGACAAGATGCAAATTTCAAATTTTTCTTCTAATTCTGGAGTTAGAGACAACATATGTTTGATTCAATAGTGCAAACAAGATGTATTTTGATCACTTGCACAACATACTCAATTATGAGGTTCAAAGCTAAGTGATTGAGAAGATACAGCTTGAATGGCGTTTAAGTCCACTCTTTTTACTAACAGGATTTTCTCAATGTTTCAATTTTCGCAAAAATTTGCAACTTTTCAGACAAGATAACTCCCAAAAATACAAAGTAAAAGTAAGGTTTAACTTTTTCCTACGCTAGCAATTGGTCTTCTCCAGGGACGGTTTTCTCAATTTTCATTTTTGATTTCTAACTAAAGATATTCTCCAATATATACTCAAATTTTGGAACAGAAAAAGTAAAATCACACTTTTTTTGTACATTTTCCCTTATATTTCGAAAAGTCAGCTCTATTTTAAAAATCAAAAACCGCCCTAGACCAAATTTTTGTCTTGTTTTTTCTAACAAATACCATAAGAATCATGAAAATTCAAATTTGTTTTTTATTATTGCTGTCTGAAAAAGTTTGGGGCAAAATCGTTGTTTTTTAGTATTTTTCTCCATATAAGAGAGTTTTACATTATCTGATTGCCATCCCAAATCGGTTTTCAGCGTCCAATTTTCTTTCTAGAATGTATACTTTTATAAATCAAAATATTGCAAATTTTACAAACAAATAGATTACTCGGAAACTCAAGGTCAGCACTGCCTTAAAGGTGGGTTGTTCCGATTTATGTATCTTGTTCTCCACTTTTATATGAGAGCCTGGCAACCTGCATGCACTTACATCACGTATCGTGGGAAATGGACTTGCGGTTTTGATATTACTAAACCGATAATGCACATTGCAAGGCCCTATTTCACTACTGGTGCTTTAATATTGATGGTTAACCCCCTAAAACGACAGTTTTTTGTTTATATCCTTTTGCAAAGAAGTGGATTTGAATCCGAAATTTCAGACGATTTAATGAGAAAAATACATTCGTTTGATCTGATTGCTTCAAAATTTATACTACTTCCGGTTAATCAGGGGGCCCCCAGAGGCGATCGGAAAACACCGTTAAATAGATCACAGAATACCGACTGGGGTGAACCACAACGGATTTGGTGTTTCTGAATTATGAACACTTGAATTAGTTTTGTTTTAGCTAGTGTTTTCTTAAGAAGTGAAGAGATCATCATCCCCTGAAGACAATACATGTAGAATTAACTGTCTGTGCAATTCCCCTTCCCACAATCGAACTTCTTTACAACATCATTAGATCCATATTGACAAAGCATGCCCGGGAGCATGCCACGCTTTTAATATAATTAACCTTGGTTGGGTCCACGGTCATATACCAAAGCACAGAACGGTCAAACATCTTGGCCCTTGGCCAAATCTCAATTACATTTCATTTTCAGTTTTGCTCAGAGTTATTTTCCTAGACTTAACTAAAAGTTGTTGTTTTGCAATAGATGAAATCCATATGGCAAAAATGTCAGTGGTTTAGTTCTGACATCGTCTTTAGTGCTCTTGACGGTGTTATGCACAAGGCAAACCAAAACATTTCCCATCAATGACAATGTTCCATTATACCGTTTTGCTAGTTCCATATTTTTTCCATTCACTTCACATGGGCTTTTGGAACCTCGTGTCACAGTGCATTGCTCTTTCTGGGTTTTCCCCGATTGCACATGCACGACCCCGTGCAGTAATTGGTTGGAATAGATCACATGACATGCATTATGCATGGTGTGACGTCGTAATTAGGACGTGCCTCGATTTGTTGGTGGTTTGAGAATACTTTCAGTTCCACACTGACGTGTGTATTGCAATGGAGTAGCGGTGCCTGTCAGCAAACCTAGACTCCTTTATAAAGTTTGTTGAGTGTCTGGTGAAAGTTTGTTAGTGCTTCCAGCACATCTTTTATTGTGGTCCATAACTTGCTGTCTATCATGATAACCATCAAATTACACTTGTTCCAATCGTTATGTCAAATAACATGATTAGCTTGCTGTATTTAGCTAATGGCAATCATTTAAAAAATCTGCATGGTGAAATACTCTGGTTTATGTTGTCAAGTTATCTTCATCCAAGTACTGTACCAAGACAAAGGATTTCTTTCTAGAATCTATAATCAGAATGAAAAATAAAATGCATGTTAGTGAATGTATGAATGAAGTATTTCTGTGAAAGGCTAATAGATTCCAGTGACTCCACCCTGAAGTATCAGTCACAGTAAAGCTTTCCAGGTTCAACACACAATATGTATGCTGGATTGAACTAAGAACTAATCCAAAGCACAGGTATACTTCTTTGAAGGCTGAATCAGAAATTTCCCAAGGATGGCACCCACAATTTTCTAACAAATCATATTTTATGCATATACATAATGCTTGTCCACATAGTACTTACCATGTGAATTTGCTAAGCTCAAATCAATGTCCTTCATATGGAAAATCACAACTTAGTAATAAAATCCCCCATGGGGAGGAGGGAACACTTGTATTCAAAGGTGGATATGATGCAGAAAACTCATAAAAAAGGTCCCTTTTTTCCAACAGGCGATGTATGCACATTGATTAGGGTGTCAAAATCAGCAAAATATGGAAAATTAAAAATACATCGGTCCTCGGACTGCTTGTGTCGCCTGCCATCGCGGTTGGTGAATGATAGGTCTAATGTGACCTTTGACCTTGATATGTGACCTTGGACCTCAAACAAATGAGGGTTTGCATGTAAACTCCAAAAACCAAGTTTGGTTCCAATTGAACTTCAACTTTTCAAATGAGGTCAATTTTACATTTTCAGCCTAACTCACAATTTGACCTCACATGACCTTTGACACACACACACAAAGATAGTAGTAATAGTAGGTAAGTATTGACCAATTAACCAGTTGTTAGTAACCAATTGTTATGAAGCTCTCTGTATTTCACATCATGCACCACGTCCTCAAAACAACAGCTTACAGCTTATTTGACAAATGTACCGACGGACCGTTATGTACCAACAGAACATCGCAGTCAGGGGGAAAATGCCCCCATGCTGCCCCCCTTCTGGCTACGCCACTGCATCTTGGAACTGATTTAGGGTCATTATTAGAAAGTATAACGTTGAAAAGATGGGTAGGCCTTCCTTCCTGATTTACGTACCCTAGACCGAATATAATCACTGCCATCTTGGAAAACAAGAAATATAAATGCCATAAATTATTTTTTGGAGCTCCCAAAATATCACCCAGGTTTTTATTTCAACAATTTGCCATTTTAAGTTGATTTAGTCCTCTTTAGGAAGTTAAAACTTGATTTCTTGTAGTCGTTTCTATCTGTAGTGAAATTATAATGGCAGTTTTACATCAAACAATGGCGGCCATTTTGAAATGGGCAGGACACACTAACATGCATCTTTTCGGGGCAGAACAAACTTAATCCTAGTCAGGGGGGACATCCCCTTCAAGGTGATATGGGAAAATTATGGTAATAACTAATTGGGTGCAACAAACCTAAAATCTGATGGCTCATGGACAATTTTGCTTTTACATTTTTTTGGAAAATTTGAAAATTTAGCAAAATGTGAAACAGGAGAAAAAGACTTTTAACGGTCCATGGACATGCTTTAAAAATACTTGTATCTCCCAAAAACAGTTTTATTCACAGTATGTATTGGTATCTATGTAAAATCTTCATGAAGTAGTATTTGAGAAACCGTAGATTTGATAAAAATTGGGCATAACATCATAGGTTTCAGACAAGCTTTGAAGGGAAATTCCAAAACGAAGGTGATTATCGCGCTGGCCGCGATGACACGGAAGTGACAAAGTAGCATTTTAGTTTGCCTTTTAGTTCTCTGAAGCGTGACGAACGGGTTTTATAATGTGCGCGTGTACAGCGTGTGCTGCGTAATGTAAAATACTACGCTGCCTACGTACGTAATGCATGATGGCGCGCGCCTTTTTGTTCGTTGGTTGTTTGTGTGCTTTTGGCGTAGGGGGTGCTAAGGGGAAAGCATGAATACCGTCAAATAATGGTGAACCTTGTCTAATTTTGAACCTTGGTTTCATGTCAAGAAAAATGGCCTAACAAAAAGAAAATCACATGATAGGATCACCACGTCATTTTTAAAATGACATGCTCCTAATATTCAGAACTTAGTAAGAAAGTCAAGACCACTTTTAGAAAAAAATTCTGCGTGTATTTGCCATTTGGCAAAATCCTGCACTGGCGTGTGATAAGAAAAATGGGGTAAAACTCTTCTCCACGGTGACCTTACTACTGTAAAGAGGAGAAGACTCAACTTCAAGGAAATACACACACACACACACACACACACACACAAACGGCATTTGATATAGCGCCTTCACAAAACAAGGTCAAAGCGCTTTACAAAATAGAGAGTAATTACTATTTAGCCTAAAACATGGTTCATCTTTTACAATACCTGTTGTATTACTATGAGATTTTTTTTTTTTTTTTTTTTTGTTGTTTGTGTGCTTTTGGCGTAGGGGGTGCTAAGGGGAAAGCATGAATACCGTCAAATAATGGTGAACCTTGTCTAATTTTGAACCTTGGTTTCATGTCAAGAAAAATGGCCTAACAAAAAGAAAATCACATGATAGGATCACCACGTCATTTTTAAAATGACATGCTCCTAATATTCAGAACTTAGTAAGAAAGTCAAGACCACTTTTAGAAAAAAATTCTGCGTGTATTTGCCATTTGGCAAAATCCTGCACTGGCGTGTGATAAGAAAAATGGGGTAAAACTCTTCTCCACGGTGACCTTACTACTGTAAAGAGGAGAAGACTCAACTTCAAGGAAATACACTCAGGCAAGATAAATACCTTTATTGTGTATTTTCTAGACACAGTAGATCGACAATACCAAAAGCGTTAACTTCTTTAAATTTCACATGGTCTGGCCTGG
>JAMKCH010040620.1:0-13499 GCA_023653785.1 Ophioderma brevispina | reverse complement strand
CACATACTTATCATAGTAATATTTATTATTACTTAGGTGTAGATGGCTTCCAAAACAGTCAATTATATAATCCCATCAATTCATTTTTATTATTTACCATTAACTGATTATTATTATTATTAAAATTCAGTTTTTCAGATATAATTATATTATTTTTATTACTATAATATGTAAATCTAAATATATTAAATATTATTGGTTATGGGGATTACATAATTATTATTATATACTAGTGATTAGTTATTAAAATCATTATGGTTATTATTTTTATTATTTGTTGTTAGATGGCTTCCAAAACAGTCCATTATAAATCTATCCAAAACAGTCATTATATAATCCTATAAATTCTTTTCGATTTTGTAACAATACTATCATAGTAATATTATTATTACTTAGATGTAGATGGCTTCCAAAACAGTCATTATATAAATCCATCAATTCATGTTATTATTTACCATTACTTATATATTAATTATTAAAATTCAAGTTGTTATCATTATATAATTATATTAGTTTTATACAGAATAATTAAATCTAATTATTATTAAATTATTATGGTTATTTGTATTACATAATTATTATTATTATTTTCATTATTATAATACTATTAATTTATTACAAAAAAATTAAAAAAATTAAAAATATTTTTATTATTTTGGGTAGATGGCTTCCAAAACCGTCATTAATAATCCTATCCAAAACAGTCATATATAATACTATAAATTCTTTTCGATTTTGTAACACAATTACTATCATAGTAATATGTATTATTACTTAGGTGTAGAGGGCTTCAAACAGTCATATATAATCCTATATTATTTTTATTTTTACCAGACTATTAGGATTAAAATTCCATTTTGGATCATTATATAATTATATTATTTTTAGGACTATAATAAGAAAATTAAGTATATTAAATTAGTAGGGTTATTTGTATTAATTTTGTGTGTAGGTGGCTTCCAAAACACTCATCCAACCAAAAGCAGTCATTTTATAATCCTATAAATTCTTATCATTTTTAAACATATCATTATTATATTATTATATTTTTTGGTGTAGATGGCTTCCAAGGACAGTCACTATTATATTAACTTTATATTTTAACATGGGTGTAGGTGGCTTCCAAAAAACAGTCATTATATAATCATATCCATTCATTTATTGATTAACCTATTTCTTTATATAATAAAAAATCTATATTAATATCGGTGGTCGTGTGTCTGTCTGACCGTGTCTATTTCTCGGAGACCGAGGGTCGCACTTTCCTGGGAAAAATTGGTGGGGGGTGCCAATGACCGTCCGAAGACCGCGAGTTTGTATTGGTTAGTGGATCAAAGGTCATGACAAGGTCATTTCAGGTCAAAGGAGGTCAAATGGGGTAAACATTGGTGTATGAATGAAAATTGGAAGGGTGGGGTTGGGTTGATTGTGATGCAAAAAATCTTAAAGGCAACGACAAGGACATTCAGGGTCATCAAGATCAATGGAACCGCGAAACCCGATTAATCGCCTAGTAAAATTATTATTACATTATGCCCAAAAAAAAAACAAGTTTGTTCAGAAGAAATGTGAAAAATTGCAATGCGAAATGCATTTTCTTTTTTTAGGAAAATTGCTAATGCGAATGCGGTTTTTCTTTCTTTTTTTATGCATTTTTGTATATGGTTCTTGAGATATTGTGTTATAATAATTAATAATGTAAATAATAATTTGTATTTTTAACGCGCCACAATCCATAAACGTGATCAAGGCGCTGTTGCAGCTGCCCAATTGAAAGGCGTTTCGCACATCAGAGAAACCATTAATACCAGAACAGATTTATGTCAAGAAAGCTCGATTTTAGAAGCAGGAGGAACCCGGAGTTACCCGGAGAAAACCTGCGGGGAACGAGTATGGATCGCGAAGAACCAAATTCACATCAAGCCACCGAGAACGAGCCCCCGCCCGGGAATCGAACCCGAGACATCATTGGTGGAAAGACGAGGGGAAGATACAGGCTACGCCACCCGTTTCCAAAAATTACATATGCAATTAGCATGTTTGGGCATTGGTTGCCATGGCAACGGTATCAAAACGGTGCAATTTTAGTAAGGTCTGGCCATACTTTTGATTATTGATTCAAGTATTTAGTTTAAAAAGATCTAGATGCAAATGGTGTTTCACCTTAAACGCAAAAATGCACGCATGAATGTTCAACCGATATAATGTCATAATAATTTTTTACTAGTCGATTACTCGGGTTTCGCGGTTTCATTGACCTTGAATGGCCCCTGATGTCCTTGTCGTGACCTTTAAGATTTTTGGCATCAACAATCAAAACCACCCTCCAGTTTTTATTCCGTACACCAATGTTTACCCATTTGACCCTTTGACATGGAATGGACCTTGATGACCCTTGATCCACTACCCAATCAAAGTCGGGTCTTCGGACAGTCAAGGGCACCCACCCAACCAAGTTTCAGGAACGTGTGACCTCGGTCTCCGAGAAAATAGAAACGGTCAGGACAGAAACACAGACCACCGATATTAATATATATATTTTTATTATATAATAGAAATATGTTAAATAATAAAATGAATGGATAGGATTATATATGACTGTTTTGGAAGCAAACTACACCAAAATCTCATAATAAAATGATAAATGTTAAATAATAAAAAATGACGATAGGAATATATAATGACTTGGTTTTTGGAAGCCAATCTTACATGTTAAATTAAAAAGGTTTAATATAATAGTGACGTCTTGGAAGCCATCTACACTAAAAATAAATAAATAGTCATAACTTATGTTGATGCACGTACCAATCAAATCTTTTGTACATAAATATACGCACCTACAACGCGGGTCAGTGATATCTCACAATGACTTCCGCGTGTGATGTCATACGCTCATCAATGACCTCCGTGTATGACGTTTCAAGACATACAGAGTTCAAATTTGAAGAAATATGGGCCTGAACATGGATATATTTTTCTGATAGGGAGACAGCGGTGTAAACTGAAAATGGCGGAGAGCCATGATGTTGATGAAATGCAAACAACAAGGGCACGTTGCTAGTAACAACATTCCTAATTTATCATACCAAGGTAACCAGGGTTTTAGCTATGGGTAACAGAACAGTATACAAATTACAACACCACTGAATGGATGAAAATTCATTGCGAATTACCATCTAGAACCAGGCCTAAAACTCGCTTGCCCTGTTTACATTTCCAGTTAGGTTTAACGCGAGTCATCATCTCATTCTCAATCCATGATCAGTACAATTGTCATGGCGCTCTTTGGTTCTCTAGTCGTTATTATAATTTTGCTGATTTTATACAATTAACTAACGCGGTCAATCATATTGGACATTTTGAAGTAGAGCCAGAAGGGGGGCCGGGAGGGGGCTTTTAGTCCCGGCCTTTGTGATGTTGAACGCCCATAATGCTGTACACCATGACCAGCGTAAGCACCGCCTTAGCTGTGTAGTGTCTGCCACAACGGCTTTGCATGCTGCGCAATGCACGAAGATGATTTAGCAACCTGAGAATTTGACCAATGTAAACAACAGTCAAGCAGTGGCCGAATGCAGGGCCGGGGCTGGGCCCAATAACGTTACAAAATTGGTTACGAAAGGTGAAGGGCATGGTGTACACCCAAGTCAGCAGTTTTAATTTAACAATACTATTTTAAAACAAAAACCAATTATGAGGAATCAACACACCCTCGGGACCCCGAGCACTCCAACAGTCATGACTATAGTATAAACACGGGACAGTATTACGCAATGTATAAAATGCATGATTGCGTGAACTGGGCTGGGGATTCCCAAATCATTAACCATCGCACTGACTCTCTGACGTTCCGTACTACTAGTGTATTCAAATCTCGATTATGTTATTTAATGGCCCTGAAGTTAAATTATAAGAGGCCCTCTTGAACAGAAATAAGAAATATAAAGTAGGATCCGAAAAGATCGAAAGGAAAAATCCGCGAGTGCACGGGTGAACCAAGCCAGGGTTGCATTACTAGTACTAAGTTAGGAGGGGTAAACATGTCATGGACGGATCATTGTTGACAGAGTGGTTGGTTTAAGTCATGAAGTTGACCTTAGGCTAGGCTAGGTTTCCATATACATTAGGTTTTATATTAAAAGTTTCAAAAACAAAATTATATTAAATAATGGTGGTGTAGTTTCTTTATGCTTGAACAGGCAATACACGGTTATTATGATTAGGCCTAAAAAAAGTTCCCAATGACAGGACGACCCAATATCAAGAATCGGGATCATGATTGTGTACACGTCATGACCCCAGCCACACTCACCTTTAAATACGAAAAGTGAAGCACCCATATCCGCTGTATGCGAGACGAATTTGCTTCTGATGTATACTTCGTGTGGCAGGAATGAATTTTGTAATTATTCCATGATCTGACAATGGCACAATGCTAGCGATCGAGGCATTCATTCAAATTATGCATTTTTACCATCATGACCATGGTACGACATGGCTGACACTATATTTATAGTGACAGTGTCATGGTAGTGTAGTCTGGGACTGTCACGTCGCTCACAAATGCACGTGGACAAAATAGCCAGATACTTGGATTTATCTGGACAGCAAATATATCGTTTTCCAGAACTAACGAGATGTATTTTTATACAGCCAAATCACCGATGGACACAGTTAGACAACTGTATTACTGTCAAATTTTCTTAAAAATCCCGGGTAATCCCTTATCTGAGCGGTGCCCCGCGTAACAAGAATAACAAATCTGCTGTGATTGCATAAAACTTGAGGATTGTATTCAAAGCTGCGCTGTGAGTGGTCAAAGTTGTTGTCAACCGTATGACGTATGGGGAAAGAACTTGTACTCGAGAAGATCTTCCATTTTGGAGAGGTGAGATGTAGGTTGCAAAAAAAAAAATCATAGATGCCATTGAACGAATTGTAGGGAATTGTCTGGCCAGAAAATCCTTAGAAAATACAAGTTTTGGACAGTTTTTTTTTTAAAAAACCAGTTTGAATGAGGTTCAAAAACCTTGCAGCTAATGGTTTTGGGGTGATTGTTTTGGATCGTCGGTAGTGGTTGGTTCTCGGATTTGCCCTCGGGGGGCTGACGCCCCATCGGGAAAATACCTCGAACCAAAACAATACCTCCGATCCAAAACAATCACCCAAAACATTAGCTGCGCGGTTTTTAACCTTAATCATCTATTAATAATATGGTAAAAAATATAAAAGAATTTATTAGGATTAATAGGACTGTTTGGATAGGATTATAATGACTGTTTTGGAAGCCATCTACCCAAAATAATTAAAATGAAAAATAATAACCATAATAATTTAATACTAATAACTAGAATTATAAAAGGAAAATAATAATATGTAATAAAAAAAACCATAATAATTTAAATAATAATTAGATTGAACATTATTATAGTAATAAAAATAATATAATTATATAATGATAAAAAATGGAATTTAATAATAATAATAACAAAAGTAATGGTAAATAATAACACTTACTTGATAGGATTATATAATGACGTTTGGAAGCCATGTGCACCAATATCGGGGGTGAAGACTATAATAAGCATTATGATAATAATAAATGTAATGATTATAATTAAAATCAAAGGTGAATACTAATTAATTAGTTCATAGATAAGAAAAAAAATATGTTAAATAATAACAATGAATTAACAAGATTGATTAGATAATGACGGTTTTGGAAGCCATCTGCACCAAAATGTGGGGGGGGGGTGAAGACTTTGCTTCCAACAAAAGTTAGTTAGCGTCAAAAAGTAAGGTGGGTTAAGACAACATGAAGTCGAAGGTGAGTGTGTTTCACCCCCTAAAACCACCAATGCATGAATTTAAATACGGTGTATCAATAGAATGACTGTTGTTCAACTGAACAACACAATTGATCCTTGGTTAAATTCAAATAATTATCTACAAATCTTAAGTCAGACCACCTAAAAAACAACAACAAAGAACACCAACATCAACAAAATAATCTTATAAACACCCCTGTAATCACCCAATCTATTGATATCCGGTGTATGCTACAAACCCAAAATCAAGCTGTCATTATTTGAGAAGACTTTTGAAAAATTGTTGACAGACAAACATATAGATTGCATCAGTATAAAACCTGGGTATAACCACGGCATATGTATGCATATGTATACACATGCCAAAAGACACGGATTGTTGAAGTCATTAGATATGCATATTTGTCATGTTTATTCTGAACATGCATTCTATTTTTTGAGTGACATTATAGTCACTTTAATTGACGCAATTAGAAACCCACTTATGTGTTATCTGCAACACTGACATCTCCGGCCACTACACGATAATTACATTGCCATGATAATTAATTTGGTGAGGAAAGATTTTTTAATGAAAATTTTATTCATACCTTTTGATTTCAAAGTTTTCCACAGGCTTTGTTCAGTAATATAGCTTCGAATTGACACATTCTCAATCTCAAGGAAATTACTTTCTTGTAGCATCTTTTCTTCCTTTTCTTTACGCCATTGAATAACACATTCTGTGCCTGGAGGTTAGTGGATCTGCAGCTTGCTTGGCACTGCATCGTCTTCCATTTCTTTACATTAGCGGTCTAATTCCCAGTCCACGGTAGAGGTTACTGCAATTCACTGGGTCCCAAAAGGTCAATTACATCAATGATATCAGAGTCAGAAACTTTGGAAACTGCCGTATCTAAAACTGAAACAAAAGGGTACAGCCATAAATATGATTGCATACACTGGCATATACTGTACATGTACATACTCACCTGTTTTGTTTTTTACAAACTGCACAGGGACAAAGATTCAGTAAATAACTGACTTATCCAGAAAATGGCAGAAAAAATTAAGAGGCGAGTTTTGAAGATAGCACTTGACCTCTCTTATGGTTATTGCAAGCAAATAATGGGTTATGTTTGAGATAAAAATACTGATCCTGTAAATTTTAAGTTAAGGGCTATGGTCCAATTGCTTATAGCCTCCTTTCCAGAACCTTCTAAGATTTTACTGGAAGTGATCAATATTTTGGTGTCTGAAGAAGCTACTGTTTTTCTTATGAGCAAAAATGTACTCCATTTTGGATGACCAATATTAATTTAACAGATGTGGCTTACATACTCAAATGTTAGCGCTCGCATCAAAACATTTTGAAATATGGGCGCAAAACTTTACAGATGGGGTTTTGGGGTCAAGGTCATCCAGTAAAGATGAAAACTTTATAGTTAAATCAGGCCATCCTCCTTAAAGGGGGATGGCCTGATTTAAGGATATGAAGTTTTCATCCTAATAGATTGGCCTTCACTCCAAAACCCCATCTGTAAAGTTTTGCGCCGATATTTCACTTCGTTTTGATGCGAGAGCTAAAAACGTAATTTTGTAAGCCCTGTATAATTCTGTATAAAATTAATATTGGTCGACCAAAATGGGGTATATTTTCACTCATGACTTCCAAATCAAACATCCTAGCTTTGGCCCTAAGATTTCACAGGGTAAATGAGAAAAATAGTAGCTTTCTTTTGATACCAAAATGTTGACCACTTCTAAAATCTGGGGCTTCTGGGGACGAGGCTATTAGCGATCGGGCCATGGACCTTTAAGTGACAGGAGGAGATTTTTTAGGATACAAATTTCTCTCAAATTTCACTGGATCGGTTGTACACCACCTACCGATAATGTTTTGAAGGTTTATTAGACAAACAGGCGCAAACAAAAACTGCAAACCTTGTTTTGAACTTGCCTGCTATCGTAATCTTTCCCTATAGAAAACCATGCTTTGACTTTCTGTCGTGAACTCGGCTTATTCACCTCAGGTGTGATCTAATACATTGGCAAGCAAGTTCCGCACCTCCAAAATAAATCCTGCGCACTGACCTGTTTTGTACATAATGAAGTGTTTTAGAAGAAAAATGTGAAAAATTTACACTTTTTTGCAGTTTTTGCCACTTTTGGCAAAAACCCGCAAACCCTGCCAGTGTTGGATAGGGTGTTCAATAAATCATGAAGTTCTAGTCCACCGAAATGCAGGAGTAAAGCCCTCTTTCTGGTGTTTGAGGTGATGTCAAAGCCAACCATGGCTGAATTATATTGTTGATCCACTTCTTTCATCTGATTAATTAATAAAGCAGCAGGATTTCTGTGTGGACCAAATGCTGGAATGTCCAGCATCTATAGACATGATGAATGCAAATAAACATGCTGCTAACGGTCGAGCCACGAGTCAGGTTCAGGTGATGCAACGTTCAGTTGATGATTTATACCACGGATATCATGAAGAGTGCGAGATTTGATCACAAGCACTGTTCATGAAATTGAGGATGAAAAGTTCAATTGCGGTGAACTTTTGGCATTGGTTTTTAACGCTAATACGGCACTGTTTTGGTGATTCGTCTTCGTGTCACCATTATAATATTCTGGTGGTGATTGATGATAAGACTAAGTAATCTTAGGTTTATAACGCAATCAATTTATTGCATGGTTTAGACTTAATCGTGTGTGTGGCGAAAGTGTTTGTGAGTTGAGGTTGTCAGTCGGCCTTTTGGTTGTTATGAGCAGTGTTACCACCAAAGTGAGAATATTTAAAGAGACACTGTACATTTGTAAATTAGTGCGCCCTCACGATTTTTCAAAATTGATATTTTTGCATGGTCGTAAAGCTTTTATATACATTAGCCCATACCTGAAATGTTTAAGACCAAATCAGCGCCCTTATGGGTAAACAGAATGATTTTTATAATTAATGTCGCCGGCGATTTTTATTCAGCAGACGACGGAAATGGCGTTTACCACAAGAAAACACACACCGGAGCCTGATTCCCATTACATGAACCCTGTTTGACCGGTCTGTGACCTTTGTGGTTTTAATATCAATGAGTACGAGTCTATGATATTCATGTAATAGACATATTTGTTGAATAAAGTTATGGCAGACTTAAAATTGGCCTACAAATTACCTGGACGTCTTTAGCCTCTTATTAATGTCCTTATATGTAAAATATATCTCTATTCTTCTAATGGCCTAGACTATCATTTGCAATCAAATTGAAGAACTTCATATTTTGTGAAAATGTGCCAGTGCCGCTTTTAAGCCAGGTCATTAGAGCGGGGTTCCAGGGAAGAGCCCCCAGTGGGGTCCAGGGATCGAAGGCCTTGGTAAAAATTACAATTTGAACTTTATTTGAATGCACTCTTTTTTTAGTTTTAGACCCGCAGGGTGTGCACGCTCCCTCTGCACCCCCCCCCCCCCCCCACTATTTTTTCCAGCATTTTCATTTGAAGAAGTCGCACATATTCAAAATATTAAACACTAAACATACAATTTACAATGGAATGATTAATAAATATTCATCCTTGTCTACCTGGCTACCTGGAGAACTAAGCAGTTAAGATTTCATGCAATTTACAAGAAAAAACCTACCCTCATTTTGTATTTTGTTGATTTTGATACCCTAAACAATTTAATGGCCGACTCATGCAGAGATTTCCTGATGAAGGGCACTTAATTTTCAAACAAATCATGTTTTTCTGCATATACATAATGCTTATCCGTATACTAATCAGTGTGTGAAATAATTAAGCTCAAACCGAAATCCTTCATATAGAAAATCACAACTTTGTTATAAAATTCCGGATCCGGAATTTTCATTATACACGGTATTCTATGGCACGTCCTGCTATACTGAGCATAAATGTTTGCTGCATGAAAACGAAAAATCCGAATCAAGCATTTTAGGTGACTATCTTTAGTTCTAGATGACCATTTTAATTCCTACACAAAAAAATATATTTCAAAATCGCTGAGTCAGCCTTTAAGCGCATACATCGCCTGATCTCCAAAAAAAACAACCCTAATTACGGGTATTTTAACATGAACACGATATCCAATTTGGAATACAAGTGCTCCCACCCTAGACACATCCATCCATCCATTCACCCACCCACCCACCCATCCATCCATGTAGACCCCATCCATCCAGAAATTACCATTTCTTAAGCTGGATTAAATCTATGAAGATAGTTTTGAAATATGCTGGCCTACCTGCATTGCAAACTTTTAATGATATCATCTGCAAAGCTTAGTAGTCAGTTACCATGGCATCAAACTGAACAGAGTGTTGTAATTCATTTGAAATGTATTTTATGGTTTAAAAAGAGCTTATTAAAGGGCAACGAGAGATTTGTGAGGCACCCAAATATTGTAACAGAACGTAATTTCATATAGCTTAGACAACCCAGAAGATTCTTTCCACCTTGTATTTGGTACAGAATGTCTTAAAAGAGAGAACAAATCTGATTTTGATTTGCTATATTTATCAATAAACATAGGCTTATTTCTGTATGTTCTCCTATACGTAAATTAGAAATTTTCACAATTTTTGTACCAAAGAAACTGTCTCATCTTAATCCTTTCAGATGGGGTTTATTTTTTGACGGAAAGCTTACATCTGCCAACATCAGCAACTTTCAATTTTTTAATGGACAACCTGATATGGCACCTTTAAACAATAGGTGTAACTACTCTTAGATATAGATTTGAGCTCAATCTGGCCTCCATTCATTTGCAAGGTTAATGTCAAAGTCCATAATTAAAAAAAGGTGCCCTGAGAGATTTTGCATATCAGATGTCCTGATGTTAACAATGATTTCAATATTTTACCTTCAAAATAGCCCCAATCTAGATGAGTTAAGCTTAAAATGTTTTTTTTTTCTAGAGTACAAAAATTGTGCCAATTGCCAATTTTGCCCCCATCAAAAAATCATTAACCATCAACTAAGCTTTTATATTGCAATATGAGGCCAATTAAAATTTGCCTTTGAATTTTACTTTTAAGGTACTTCTCCCTGCGGCCAATACAAAGCATCTATGCCATGTCTAATTTATATGGGTGCATTGGTGGTATCACCAAAGCCTTCCTGAAAGACCTTGGTGGGTCCTCGAACTGACCTTAAATAGAGCATGTAAGTGCTTGTGAACAACACACGCACACCCCCTTTTTTGTGCTTCTCATTCTTAAAAATATATATTCAAATAATACCCAATATCATGTGTAAAAAGTTTTCTTAAACCCACCATTAACCATTCACACAAACTTTACCTAAAAATCCGAATGCACCTGTATCTCACTTGTCTCCTCCCCAACCCCCCCCACCCCTCCCCCTCCCCAACACCCGTCCACCATCCCTTTCCCACACCCCACCTCTGTCCCTCCCCACACCCCAGCAACACCCCACCCACTCCGCAACACCCCATCTCCTACCCAACACCCCCTCACCTTTCCCAACACCCCCCTCCTCCCTCTCCAAACACCCATTTGTCCCCCTCCCAACCCCCCCCCCACCACGTCCTCCATCCCCCATACCCCTACACACGTCCCCTCCCCCAACACCCATGCAGTCCCGGGCGCTCGGGGGCTCAACACAGCGGTGCCTGTGATCTCCAATGAGCAATTTTCTCCTACTCCTATTTTTGCAGACCATAACCAATAGCTTAAAGTTAGGTGAACACCAAAGGTTAACCCTATTGTTCAAACCAACAGACGGCTGCATATTAGGTACTAATTAATATAATGTTCAGAAATGTATGCTCATTTGAAAGATGACCAAATTGCTGGTTATAATACACCTGAAATGCTGAAAACATTATATGCCATATACAATCAATTAAACAAAGTTTTAACTTCTTGGATTTATTTCAGAATTCTCTCCATATCTGTTACCAATGGTGTCCTAGTGTCCAATTTGAGTTTTGTAAAAGGCTCCATGAAATAGTAACATGCATGGCATCAAATGTCAGATGAAATACTCATTTGTATATTTGCAGGTATTGTATGGCTACCAGCACCAGTAGATGGCTGAAGGTTCTTTCTTGGAGGAGAGTACCCTCACGGGATGGCCCCGAGATGATTCATGTTCGGTTGTGTGGGTTTTTCTGGGTGAGGAAAGCCCCTCTCTGTTGAAATTGGGTTGTATGATCCTGAGCACAGACTGTCATGTATGTTGATAGGCACGAACATACAAAGTTGGAAACAAAAAGACATGCCTCTCTTCTACTTACTATTCTCTTCTGTCATGTTTGTTTTTATTATAATGTGCTTTTTTCTCTTTTCCAACTTGATTCCAGATGCGCTTCTTTTGACCTTGCTATGTGACCATTGACCTGATTAGCAGGAGAGCATGGTCTAGTGTTTAGGGTGATTGCCTGTGGCGCAAATTTAACCAAAAATTCCAGGGTTCGAATCCCATTGGGGTCTGCTGGGATATGTTCGGGTACTCAACATGGCGGTGCCACCTTCTTTTTCTGGGGGGGGGGGCAAAGTTAATTTTTTAAAAATTTCAGATTGAAATACTCATTTGTTTTTGCAGGTATTGTATGGCTACCAGCACCAGTAGATGGCTGAAGTTCTTTCTTGGAGGAGAGTTACCCTAAAGGATGCCCCTAGAGATTAATGTTCTGGTGCTGTGGTCTGGGTGAGGAAAGCCCCTCCTCTCTGTTGAAATTGGTTTGTAGTGATACTGGCACAGACTGGGATTATGTTGATAGGCACTAGACATACAAATTATGGCAACCAAAAAAAACATGCCTCATCTGACTTACTATTTTCTTCATGTCTGTTTGTTTTATAAAATGTGCTTTTTCTATTTTCCAACTTGGAATTCAGATGCTCTTTGACCTTGCTATGTGACCTTTACCTTAATTTGCAGGAGGAGGAGCATGGTATAGTGGTTAGGGTGCTTACATGTGGCGCAAATTTACCAAAAAATTCCCAGGTTCGAATACCAGTGGGGGCTGCTGCGATATGTTTTTTTTTTTTTCCCCCCCCCCGGGTTATCAACGAGGGCGGTGGCCCAGACTCTTTTTCTGGGGGGGGGGGGGGGGGGGGGCCAAAGATTAATTTTTTTTTTTTTGGAAGAGGAAATATATAATGTTGGAGATTGTAAACTAACTTGGATTAAATACAGAATACCGCTCCCCTCCATAGTTCACTTGGAATTGGGGGCAAAGAATCATAGGCATACCTGTCCTTCAGAGGGGGATGTTAAGCCATCGGTTCCGTGTACAGAGAGTCAAACTGTACATGTACATTTAAGCCAGTGTTGAATAGGAGTAGGGTGAAAACCTGACTGTTCCCAATCTGCCCCCAGCTTAAAAATTGGGCCAGTTTGGAGCATCGATCATGCACGATCACGAAAACTCGGATCAGCTTACTCATGCAGGTTAAAATCCTGACACCCCCACTAGCCTTAGCAGACTTGGGGAATGCTAAGAAGAAGAGCCTTATTATAAGAAACTGTGTTTTGTGGAGAGGCCATAACATTTTTGATAGAGTACCATATTTGATAGAGTCGTGTGAGAAATGTGGAAATGGATCCATGGGAGAAGCACAAAGATGCATAAACAAGCTAGAAGAGTGTGGAAGATGCGAGATATGAGTTAGAGGGATGGTTTTTGAACAGGTGGAAAAGTTTTGTGAT
>JAMKCH010040619.1:0-45309 GCA_023653785.1 Ophioderma brevispina | reverse complement strand
CCCCACAACCCGCAACAACCCATCCCCCTCCCCCAACACCCATCCCCTCCCCAAACACCCCACCGATCCCACACCCCACCTGCTCCATGGAACACAGAAAATATGCATATCTAATGTTACTTGTTTCACGTAAAAGATGTACGGCATATTTAATTAGATCAATACCATCACAAAATGCCCCTTTAATTGCCCACATGCACTTTGGACCGTATATGATTCACACAAAAGTGTAAGCAAGACTATCTTCAGGTAGTGAAGGAATTTTGCTATCCAATGTACCGTTTCAGCACACAGCAATTATGCTATTAATTAGCTCATTTTACCATACCTAAGCCGAAGATATAATTACTTTCAACTGGCCAAAAAATGCTCACCTAACAGCTTCATGCAGTGAAGGAATTTTGTGTATCCGTGTACCGTTTAAAATATGCAATATGCAGATTTATGCATATTAAGTTAGCTTATTTGATACCTAATTACCCCCAAAATTAGCCCAAAATATAATGAGGTCGAGAACTCTTTCAACCCGCTTCCTTACACCAAGGTACATCATTAATATGCCTTACGGAACTCAAGAAACTTGTCACAAAGCTTTTTTTCCTTAAATTATGCAAAGTAGACCACATATTAGCATAATTGATGCCAAAAATGCCACTTGACCCAATTAGATTCACCCGAAAGATGCACGCATAGTATTATTTCATGCAGCGAAGGAATTTTGCCTATCGTTGTACTGTTTCAGAGATACAGTAATTACGCATATTAATTAGCTCATTTGCTTACCTACGCCGCATGTATCACACACGTTCAAATGCCAAAAAAGATGCGCACCATGATAGGCGTTCATACAGTGACGGAATTTTCCGTATCTGATGTACCGTTCAAAATTATAGCAATTACGCGATTTTTGCATATTAATTAGCTCATTTGCCTATTTAATTGCCCGAAATACGGGGCCCCGAAAATCTAATCAGTTCGAGAACTCTCCAGCCCGCTCCTTTCCACCAGTTACATCATCATACGCTTACGGGAACTCCAGAAAAACTACCACAAGCCTTGCGGGAAAATTTTCGTTAATTATGCCAATTAGATACTTAATTACATATTTTACGCCCAAAATCTAATCAGATGCAAAACTCAGGCCGCTTCTTTCCACAAAGTTACATAATCGTATCCCTTACGGAAATCCATAAAAATCTTTACACAAGCCCGTGACACGGACGTCAGGCAGGAAGACAGCATGACAGACAGACAGAAAGACAGCGGACAGACAAAAGACCGACAGACAGACGGACCAGACGACAGACAGACAGACAGAAAAAGTGATTACTGAGTCTCTGCCGAACAAAGTTCAGGCGAGACAATAAAAGATACATATTACTTTAGGTCACTTTATTAAAGGAAATATGTCATGATTGAATTATTGGAAAAATTGGTTGGATGGAACGCTTAAGTAACGTAGATTACATGTAAATTAAACTAAGTTGAAAATTGTCCACATTTGAGTATTTTGCCCTTTGATTTCCGCCCCCCCCCAATAGGGCTTACTCGAAACGATTCCGACACATCCACATCGCAGGCCAAATGGTGACGTCAAGTGATGACCATCATATCGCGTGTTGCACTTTCCTATTCGAGTGAAATGCCAGGGGGTAGGACATGCCATCCTAACACAGCCAACAGCCTGAATCAAATCGGCATCAACATCCGGGCGCGACTCGGAGTGCTAGTCCTTTCAAAGAATTAACGGTAGGAGGGAGCTATTACAGCGTATCGGACGGTTACACAGACTTTGCCTAAAAGGTTTTCTTTTAGGCCGTCACGAGTATTAAATCTAAATGACCGTTATTGGAAATTAGAATATTTTGCAGCGGGGTAACCCTAACCCGACGGAATTTGAGTCAATATTTTCCTTGATTTATCATGATATTCTAGATGGATTGAACTAGGGTTAAGAGGAGGTTTTGTAATGAAAACTGAGACACAGGATACCATAGTAAATGCACGTAGCAGTTCCACAAAATTACCGCTTTGAAATCCTCAATGCCCAAATCAAGAGGTCGTGTCCCACCCCCCTGTGAACTAGATCGATGTGTTTTTATACAATAATAATAAAACACAACGAATGAAACAAAATATGTCATTATGTATTTATTTTCAAATTTTATTATTACTTTCCATTTCATCAATATTACAGGTCAGCCATAACAATTCCGAGTCAACACGAGTTTTGGTCATCACTTTGACGTCACGAGGAGGAGAAAATTGGGGCGCTTTTGATCAAGAAGCATGGCGAAAAATCCGCCGTTTCTTCGTATGTCCAAAAAAGCAAAAATGCATCTATTTTGTGAATTTGACAGCAAAATTGTATTATTTTTTTCAGTTTTTTAATTTTTTGTACATATATTTTATGAATGTAAGTCAAATTGAGCTGACAAAAATCTTGACATATTTCCTTTAAGGGGCCGGTAGGAACCTCGTTTTAAAAATCAATTAAAATCAGACGGTATTTTTAAAAACATTGTGTACCATTTTACGGTTAAAAAAAATTTCACATGTTTTCAGTATAGTAATTCCATTTATTCTGTACTCTATTTAATTATAGGCCAAACAATAAATAGTATTAATAACAGCTAATTTATATCATCTCCATTTTAAATTATCATTTCTTTGACGAACTTTTTGTCACGTTGGCGAATGAAACTGTAGCCAATTTCCACATCGCTGCATGCTGCCGAGTACACACTACACATGTAAGGAAGTCCTCTTGTTGTACTTGCTAGTATGAACAAAAAGCATATTCCCATAATTAAAAGTCGATCCTTGTAAACCACAATAGTCAGTGTGCTAAGTAGGAAATGATTTTAGATTCAACAAGGCGAACTCGGTATTACGCAATGCGTAAAAAGTCCCCGCCGAAATGTGCGTCAAGCACATGCGATAAATGCAATCAACACCCTAACCCTTCCCCAATAACCCGCAACACCCACCCCCTCCCCACAACACCCGCAAACCCACACACCCTCCAAAACACCCACAATCCCCAACACCCACCCTATCCCCAAACCCCCACCCTCTCCCCAACCACCCCCACCATCTCCCCAACACCCCCTGAAACACACCAACCTCATTAACACCTCAAACACCCCAACCCTACTCAATACCTATAAACACGGCTCCCCTTCCCAACACCCCGAAACACCGTCATCCCCCGCAAACACCCACCCCTCCCCACACCCCAGAATACCCAAACCTCCCTCCCCACACCCGCAATACCAAACCCCCTCCCCAACACCTGCAACACCCCACCCCCTCCCAACACCCCACTCCCTCTCCAACACCAACCCCCTCCCAACACCTCACACCTCCCCATAGCATAGTATTCTCATGTAGCGAAGGGAATTTTGCCTATCCATGTACGTTTTCAGAGATACAGCAATTACGCATAACTTTAATTAGCTCATTTGCCATCCTAAGCCGCATAATCACATACTTTCAAATCAAAACGATGCAGCCATGTTGGGGGATATCATGTAGCGAAGGCATTTTGTGTGTTCGATGTCCCGTTGTAGCGATACAGTGATTAGCATATTTAATTAGTTCATTTCCATACCTAACCCGCATGTACACGCATTTCAAATTACCCAACAAACGATGCATCCTGGTTTCATGTGGCGAAGGAATTTTGTGTGTCGATATAATGTTCAAAGAATCCAGACATAGGGGTAACATTTTTATCACGGACATCCAGGTTAACATTTTTATCACGACCATTCCAGGTTAAAATTTTTCTCAAGACATACGGACACACGGACGGGCCCATTTTATAGTCCCCGTCCGACGGTGTTCGGCGGGACAATATAAAGTATGATCTTCGTTAGTCTAGACTAGTATTGACATATCAAGCACAGTCTCTTTCAAAAATATGTGATTATTGTAATATAATGGTATATCACGAGGTAGTGAGCATGGCGGCATATCGGTCGTTAAGATTGGCGCTCTAAATTGACGCCACGTCATCCAAAAATCAATACGTCTTATTAAAGTCACTATCAGTCACGTTTTCCAAATTCAGAATGCCCAGTTTGTCTCTTATTTGCTAGGTTCGGTCATTTCACACAACCTTACATATTTTCTTTGCAAAAACAGACACTTAAGCATTTTAAAGCGGTCTTGAAGATGCCATTACGAATATTTCTGGGCCTTAAAAGAGTCGACCGACTTTTATGCGCTGTAATAATTGTTTGAAACTAAGCGTACGCTAGGACCGGAGTTTGCGCGATAGCGCAAAACGCGCAAAAAATCTCGAATTTTTGGGTCTATCACGATTTTATTGGTCCATCGCGATTTTCAGATTTTGTAAAAAAACACCTTTTTTAATGTTTAATTTACCAATAAACAAACACAAAATGATTATTAAATCATATTATGCAAACGTCGGGCGAAAATTGACGACTCACCAAGCTTCCAAGAAGTGCAAAATATAGTCCAATGTATTTATAAAAATATAAATCCTAGCGTAGACCCTACCTCTAACCTTGATTCGTTGCACACGGATGACCTGACCTATTTTCCAAATTGTGAAGCGTCATGATACGGTTGTGCTTCGGTGCATTAAACAATACTATTGACGGCATGCTATCAAAGCTATTAACGAGCGGTATCGGGTCTTTGTCTAATTGGTTTATCCATGGGATTAATCTCTTTGGAATTAAACTAATCGGACTTCGCCCGGTAGATGCAGAAGAGATGACACAACAACTTCCCCACACTTTTATTCTGTTCAGAGCAAGAGTGGAAAATCCTCACGTTAATCCGGGGCCGGGGCTTCCCCACTGGGCTTCCCACTTGCGAAAGTAAATAATCGGGGATGTGGCAAAGGCCTCAGCCCGCGGCAGTGCAATCGACATCGATTTGAATATTTTATTCGGAATAGAAAGGAAAACCCTAGACAAACTATGTGCTTCTACAGAAACACGGACCTTAGCCGTGAAAAGCTGTCCTATTGAAATTAGTGATGTCGCTCTTACGTTTTTTCGGTATCGGCCGATACCGTTATTTTGGTAAACCGATCGACCCGATACCGATCCGATACCGAAATATTTTTTGATATGACCACGTGTAAGGAATTTTCCATTATCATAATACACACTATACATGTTAAGGAAGTCCTGCTTGCTGTACTCGCTATTCAGACAAGGATATTTCATGGAACAAAAGCATATACCCTTGATAAAAGTTTATTTGTAAAACCACCATGCAGTGCACTAAGAAAAATTAGTTTTAGAACAATAAAGTGAGCGGTCTAGGGAACGTAGTTTATACTGTGTTTGACGACCAGAAGTTTTATAGTACTGTGCTTGAATGCCAGGACGTATGCGTCATCAAAAATCGATCGGTAGAGGGGAGGATTTTCCGATCAACCGATACCGTGTCAGATCCGACTAATATCGGTACAGAACCGATATACCGATCGGATCGGTCCATCCCTAATTGAAATACTAATAAACTGACCTAAAACAATTGCATGGGAAAAACCTCAGATACAGGGTCCACTATGGATTGTTTTCAATTGTTCACCGAGCCCATAGGACAATGGTCATAGCTGATGCATATGCAGGCGTTACATCACCAGAGGCACCTAACTGTGGTACAAGAAACCTTCTTCAGATTTTTAGAAAATGACCCCTAGTATGGACCCCAAAGGTCAAACTGAAACACCCAAATTACTTTACAAAAATTGCATTGTTCCAATTTAAATTAAAAATTCTACCATGCTCAGATATATGGAGAAACATTTTTGAATTTTATAGCTCAAACAACCGAAAATAACCCTTTAATGACCTTTGACCCAAAGTGACCCCATAGTAATAATTATGTCAAAGGTAATGATGTGTGGGAGTAACATCACCAGCTACTCAAATTCGCAGATTACGATTTTTAAGTTTTTCATACTTTCAACGGGAAATGACCCTTAATACCTTTGACCCTAATCTGTGTCCTAACATGTTGCACCCAACAAAGCCAAGTCACATGAGATACTTGACCTCATCCCTGTTATACATAGCAAATATGCGCTTTGGCAATATTTTTCCAGACTTTGACAGGAAAATGACCCCTTAATGACTTTGACCCCTCACGGTAGGTTGCACGACGGGGTCACCGTGGACACTTTTGTACTGCTGCCCCAGGCAGAACATGTGACACTGTAATTTTGCATACAAAATATTTCATTTTTTTCGGTCTATTGAAAAACGAATTTGACTTTTGACCCCCTTAATGAACTTTGATCCCGATGAAAAAAATCACATATGTATACAAAAATGCATTGTTCCCACTTTTAAATTAAAATTCTACTGATCACATAATGGAGAAAAAAACTTGAAGTTTTCTAGCTCAAAACCGGAAATAACCCTTTAATGACATTTGATCCCAAAATTGGTGACCCATGTAAACTTATGTCAAAGGTCATTGCGTGTGTGCAAGTAAAATCACCAAGACATCAAACTTAGCAGATTCAATTTTTACAGTTTTCATACTTCGACCGGAAATTACCCGTAAGACCTGTGACCCTAATCTGTGTCATCACATGTACCCAACAAAGCCAAGTCACACGACTGATACTTGACCTCATCCCAAGTTATCCATAGCAACTATGGATTTTGAATATTTTGCAATATTTTTAATCTTATTAGATAATGCCGCATTTTGAAGTTATGAGCTTGATCCAAAAACGTGAAGACCCATAGACCATGGTCTAATAGCTGATGGCTATGTATGAATGACATTCCATCATTGGCCCTAGTCTGGGTAGGGAAAGCTTCTTTAGAGTTTTAGAAAAATGACCCCTAGGTGACCCAAAGGTCATATCCTGAACATGGTAGCTAGTGTCGGTCAGTGGTTTCTTCTACTAATCTGTCCAAAACAGTTAGGCGTCTGCATATAAGTGGTGCCAGAAAGAAAGAAAGAGAAGAAAGAAAGGAAAGAAGGAAAGAAAGAAAGGAAAGAAAGGAAAGAAGAAAAAGAAAGAAAGAAGAAAGAACGAAAGACAGAAAGAAAGTAAAGAAAGATGAAAAGACGAAAGAAAGAAAGAAGAAAAAAAGAAAGAAAGAAAGAAAGAAGAAGAAAGAAAGAAAAGAAAAGAAAGAAAGAAAGAAAGAAGAAAGAAAGAAAGAAAGAAAGAAAGAAGAAACTGCTATCATACAGAACCTTAGCCGTGCACGGCTAAGGTAATAATAAAGAAGTGCTATGATGTGATTCCTGACCATTGTCAGCCGGAAAAAAGTAGAAATAGATATCAACTTTGTAAGTTTGAGCATTGTTTTGCAAAGAATTTTTTCGTGTTCCGGTTGACTAGCAGGGCAAACATTAGAAAATGCATTTTCCGCTTTTGACTAAAATACGGGCCGACGGCCCAAGTTGCCGTTTTAAATCGGCAAAACTCCGGTGCCTAGCGTACGCAGTAACGGCATGTGCAATTGTACACGGGCGTATTGCTGGTCTATTTCTGGATCGGATATGGATCTGGATCACATACTATGAAAAAGCTATAAGGAGAGCATCGCTCAGAACGGTTATTGAGTGGGCGCACTAGTCGAGCTGGAGGGATTACGGAGTCCAGATTTAAAAATGCTTGCATCTGGATTCACTGCGCAGTCCGTGGGCGTGGTTCCATTCACGTGCGGTAAATAAAAATAAGAGTGTCAAGTGAAAGTGAGGTGCCATGGGGATACGTATTTACGGTGGCTGCTTCTAGTAGTGACCCTTCGGGTGCAACAGTTAGTTGAATGTGATCATCCATTTTTAGGCAATATAACATACTTGATTTTGTGAAAAGTAGTCTAGTATATGTACGGACGAGTAATAGGTGAGTGAAGGTCCTTATCATGTGGAAACTGAGCTTCTCCAGTTGTAGTTCATTACTGATGAAGCGAGCTGCCTGTTTTGAACTGCTTGAATTTATTAGTTTTTACTGGTGGAAACAACCATGATTTATACCCAATAGAGCTGAAGTATGTTCCTTACACGGTGATGTCTAGTCTGATGATTATGATTTGGTTCAAAACAAAGTTAGTGAATAATCATGTACAAGAGTAAGCAGTTCATTGCGACAGTCAGTTTAATTGTTGCGTTTACGCGTGTCTACAGCAGTGCGACATACACGCACAATGCAGCAGATGTTAAAAACAATTATTACATCAGGACTAGACTATAGAAACACAGTCCGGATTCAAGTTTAGGCTCATAGCGGCAATGTAGTAGGCTATGTGGTATTTCTGGGGCATTTTTCTGAGGCCAATATGGGACAGGGTAGAGGTTGTGAATTTAGCTATAGATTTATGAGCATTATCACGTTTGGGAAATTATGAAATTGCTTATGCAGCTGTGTAAAATAAAAATTTTATATAGCAATTGTTGTCTCTGGTCTGGGTCACAAAATTATGGGGGATTTATGTCTTCCTTAGTACGTGGTCTATAGGCCTAAATCTCCATCTTCTGCCCTATTTTTACAAGCTACAAGTTAATTAGATTACACTGTTACACCCATTGACATAAAAGGGTATATGGTATAAAAAGATTTTGAATTTGCATAAGTCGAAATTGAATCACTTTCATTCGGGGATCGCAGTGTATATGGCCTCCATTTTCTGATTAAAACTTTTAAAAATATTATTTCTCAATTTTATTTGGAAGAGATTTCTCACGGGAAAAGTATGTTTGTACATAAAAGAGAGAAGGGGAATACCCTAGTTTGTTTTGCTAATTGCACCTGTTTAGATTGCACAATAAGGAAGTGGGGAATTCCCCAAGATGTAAACTTAGTAACACTTGTTTCTGCTTTTGAGATCAAAAATATTGCGAACCTAGGGAATTCCCCAACAGAGTTATATATGGAATGATGTAATTTAAGTTGTGAAAATCTGATTTGATGGTGCAAGTCATGTTTATGCATAAGAATGTGTAATGAATATTGTTAAAAAGGGAAAATCTAGGTGTGAAGATAAATAAGTAGTTGTATATGACGGACTGCGGTCAGCAGTTGCATCAGCTATACAGTTGGAAGCTAGTTTTCCTCTACAATAATGGTAGATTTGTATGCTTCACACACAGTGCCGGATTATTATAGGTCAATTCCATGGAGCAGAGTGCCTGTAAGTATTTACTTTATCGTCTTTGAAGCCGAAAAGTGGCCTGGGAAATCAAAATAGGATTCCAAATTGTGGACAGATAGAATCGTGGTGCTATCTTGGACTGTGGATTATTATCGTCGAGGGGACTTAATTTACCTGTGTCTTGAACTGCTGGACAAGATACCTTCAGGACTGGACTGAGAAAGATTCCCTTGGGAATATAATACCTGAGGAGTTTTTGTAGACTGTGCGCTGTCATTTTGAGTCTTCGTGTGAGGACAGCAATATCATGAACTGCAACGCTTTCAACACAGGACACTAGTAAACCCATAAGTACTTTAACAATTGTGTATATTAATTTTGTTGTGGACTACCAAAATTCGGGAACAAATCAAGTAAAGATCATTAAAACTGTTTATTATATATAATTTAGATCATTTGTGCAAAGGCTCATTTATTTGTGTTTGGAAAGGTATTTCTGCCTAGACGTCTACGAGACGTCATACAGCAGCCGCCGCCGGCAGTTCTCCCCCACAGTGCCACAGCACAGCCCAAATCAAATGGTGTGACATTCGAGCAAGGGTGAGATCGTGATTGAGGTAGTACCCATTCCAGCCGGACTATGCTGCAATTGCGTATTTTTTCAATAGACCGTAATGATTGGGTTTGAATGCAGGCTGTGAGAAAGAATTTAGTATTCGCCACCGGCTCCGAATCGGCAACCTTAACGGAATTAAAACCGCATGTTAACTTAAGGTGCCGGATTTTAAGTGGTGCAGAATACTAATAGTAGGGTGTCCAGGTGATTTTTAGAAGTTGATTTTAATAATTATAAATTTTTTATTTTTTTAAATGAAAGGATCTTTCACCATACTCCGTTGGTTTGTTGTTTTTTCTTTTTTTTTTTTTTTTTTTTTTTTTTTTTTTTTTTTTTTCCTTTCTTCTTTTTTCTTTGTTTCAAGGGGGGGGGGGGGGGGGGTTTGTGTTTGGGGGGGGTTGGGGGAGGGGGGCTTTCTTGGGGGGGGGGAACAAATTGACACCCAAATTATTTCGAAGGGTAAGCGGTGTGGGTATGCAATTTTAAGGTGCTAAAAAATCAACATTTTCGTCTTTTGGTAACAAATGTAAAAAGGCCATATTGGAGGATAAACTACTCAAAAATTCACTTCAGATCTGGGTATGATGAATAGTTTTATGTGTAGTTTCTACTTTGTCTGATAAAATACCATAGGTTTATGAAGAGTGGACCAATCGTTTGGAAGTAACCGGCTTTTGAATTTGCCAAGTATGCCATTTTTTGGATTACCCACAATGCATTGCGGCATATGGTTCCCAGGTGGAATTCAACCTGTAAAAAACTATGGTGAGTTATTACAGAAATGCCAATTTATATGGCTTTTTGAAATGCCCATATATTAAATTCTATCAAAGCAGTGGAACTGAAATTTGGTATATTAGGTAATTATTAGATGCTTAAAAACCCCCAGAATTTCCTGAAAAAAAAACTTGCCGAACTCTCAAGCTTAGGGTATTGGCATATTCATTACCATATTAGGTCAAAAAATTAAGCAAAAAACCACTTAGGATTATAAAGTGGTTTATATTGGAGGGGTTTTGCTCCACAAGTACTTAAAAAACCATAGAAAATACTGACAAAAAGTAGTGTACTGTCTAAATTGGACAAAGTACTAGGTTTCACTCCATAAGATAGGGTAGTCCATTTTATATGGGGAAATTACATAATAATCCATGATAACTAACCATACAGGTACGAACCATCATATTATGAGGAAATTGCGCATTGTTGCTTGATGCAAGAAAATTACTATTTTTGTAGATATACCATTATATTATGATACTAATAACCAAAACTAACAGGCCTAATGAAAGCTTAGATTTTATATCAATAAATACATAGGTTCTTCCCGGTTCATTAGCCTTGAAAAATATCACCTTGGGGATTTCACGATGTTAATTAGGTCATTAAATTTGTCCCTGCTCTTGGAAAGCTGTGAGGAATGCAAAACAAGGAATAGGCAAGGAGTTTGTACACGGAATATATGGATTTAAATGAATCAAATTTGTTTGTAATTTGTTAATTATTGTTAACAATTGTAAGGTTGAATTTAAATATTGGACATGAAGAGGTCATCATATCAAACATGTAACAGGACAGATGAGATCTTAGCTAAGCCACCCTGCAAAAGTAAAGGTAGGGTCATGGTCTTTGAGGGTGTGTGTGTGTGTGAGGGTGTGTGTGTGTGATGTAGGTGTGTGTATGTGTGGGTGGGTGGGTGGTGTTGCATGCATGTGGCTATTGTGCTTGCATGTGTGTGCATGGGTCCAGAGGGTATGGGTGCAGGTGTTGTAAGCAGGAAAGTGAAATAGTATTATTTGAGTGTGGGCATGGGTGTGCAGGATTGGGAAGTTAGATGGTGTGCATACAGTATAGTATGTGCATGGGCTTATGTGTAAATGAAAAAAAAAAATTACAATCATTATCCAGCCGACTTCCTCAAACAGCAAATTTAGATTTACTGTCTGCATCAAAAAGCTTAGGCCAGGAATATATGACAAAGTACATGTAAAGTTTCAATGGAGAAGTTTAGAATATCACTAGATATCTAAGAAAATCTCAGATTGAAAGAACATGTGATATTTCACTGGCGCTAAAAATATTTATTTTAAACGGCGCAAAAACATTGAAACCCACCTTTGAAAAGAAATGAAATACAAACACGTCGGCACCGGGACCGTAGTCTACCGCCTGCCACTGCCCGGACCGGCTACATGCACGACCTTGTACTACGTGCGTGAATAGAGAATCTATACCAGGCAGGTCTGTTATGCCGTGCACAGGAAATGCAAGGCAAATAATCAATTTTGATCATGAATTTCACCTCTATTTCATGTCAAGACATTTAAACAAATTAATATTACATATTATGCCTACCGCGGTCATACAATAGTGATAAAAATGAGAGTCTTCACTGAGAGCTGTTTTGGGAAAAACTACGACACACGCTGCATCCCAGATGCATACACGCGGCATGAGGATCACTGTATTCGATGCGTAGTTCCCGGGGCCTCACCCACGTGTCACTCTCATGGGCATCTGGCACTCTAGCGCTTGTCGAGTGCAGCTTCCTATTGAAAGCGTGGGAATATATGGAAAAATATGGCGGGACAAAATGTTAAACGTCGCCCCCGATAATGACCACCTCTGACCTCAATTATCAATGGAAAAAAATTAGCTATCAAACAGAGCTTTCTAACGTTATATCGCACGCCTTGTTTCCGGGTTATAGGAAGCCATAAATAGCATCAGTGAATTTTCATAAAATTTAAAAACTACTTTCCCGTTATGCTAGAAGCTGCAATTTCGCTCATAAGTACTTTGAAGTGTGCTACATATGATAAACACAAAAGTTACCTTCTTTGGTTTTATCCGGTGCGATTTTGCCAGAAGAAACTTGCGATTGGAGGACAAAAAACGGGGACCATGCACAGCGAGTGTAGTGTTTCGCGGTGGTACTACGCTGGTGAGTGCCGCTTCAAACCATCCAAATGTTTTTTAATGGGACTTTAGTCATTTTTTCGATATCTATATTAGATTTTATCCTTTCTGAGTTGGCAAAGACTATATCAACGGCCGCCGGTATTGCGTCCGTTGTTAGGCTGCCCGGCAGCCGTGTATTTAGTGAAGCCTCACTGCCGAGGCTACAACACGGCAAAAAGCTGCCCGGGCCACGGCGGCCGTGTAGAATGTCACGTGACCCCCATCCGTGTATGATTGTCACATGACCCGGTAGCTGTGAATTTGATTGCTTCATCATAGATATAGAATAGAAGGCTAGAGGGCAAATTTTAAAGTTGAGTGGCTCTAAAAAATTTTATTACGCATCTACCCCTATTTTGCTAGCATATAGTAATCATGCCAATTATTAGTAACTCATATGGAAGTTATAGTCGATCATTGTTTTTGTTTGTATTTCTTTTTTTGGAAATACTAATTTTGATTTAAGGGATTAGCCGCGATATTGCGAAGACTCGAACTGTAGAAATACATTTGTTTAAACTTAATAACTCAGGGATAGTGTGTACAATTCCAAACAACGCTTTATTTAATACAAACCACCAAATAGTGAAAAAAATTAAGATTTGAGGAAATTTTTTCATACCGTCCCGTAATAGCTATAGCGATGACGTCCAATCTACAATAACGGCTGTTGTGGTTTCCAGTAACACAGAACCTAAACAAATTTCCAATCATGTTGTTGTTTGAGGTCAAACTGTTTGATCATGGGTCACAATTTTACGCTTAAAATCTGGGATATTCACCGAGAAAGTTGTTTTTGATTCAATTCGGAGTTTGATACGCACGTATAGAAAATTAAAGAATCTGATAAAAAGTACTGCCTTGTCTTTAATAAACGGATTCCAATCCAACCATGGAAGGTTATGGTGATATTCTGACAGTACAAAATACAAAAAACATGAATTTGATGATTTGTTTATGTTCGGATTAGCAAACACTGCTAACCCTTTAAGTTATAATTTTAATTTTGATGGGTAATATTTTTAATTATTTTACCATTGTTATGTTATTCATTTTACTTTTATAGATTTTGGTTTATTGCTTAAATGTTGATAAGTATTTTCGGAGCGTTAATTAACTAAATATATTATTTAAATATATAATTTAATTAAGTTAATAAATATATAATATAAATATAATTATATTTGCCATTGTATTGGTATTCAATGTTTTATTTAAAATCTTTGTAGTTTGTATTTAATTTGGAATTTTGTTTTGGTTCTTTCTTATTGCTAGTTTCGAATTTATTTTTATCTTTATGTTTAATCTATTTTATTTTTGGTATGTATTTAGTTTAATTTAGTACTGTTTTTATTCTTTAATCATTCATTTTATTGAGTATTATGCTTGGTTTTATTTCGTGATCTGTTTCTTTCTTTTACTCTATTTTTGTTAGTATTTGTAATTATTTTAATTTATCATCGTATCCTTGGTTTTCCATTTGTTTTATTTTAAATCAGTTTTTTTTTTTTTTTAATTTTTCTTTTTTTTTGTGGTAATTTTATTTTGTTAATTATTTCTTTTATTTTGGCCGACCATTGTTTTTTTTTAGTACGTTGTTGCAGACTAGCAACTATTTTAAAAGAGGGCAACTTAGATACCATCTGTGGTTTAGAAAATTGGTAGTTGCCTTTGCCTCATGTGACCGTTGTGATTATAGAATCTCCTGTAATTTATTTTACAAGTGGCTCTTTGACATTGGCGTTACCATTAATTTTGTTTCTATTCTGTAAAAACTGTACAAAAACTACACAATCCTCCACTGTACTACTCACAACTAGAGTTGTAATATCCAAATGATGTAGCACTATTTTTATGGATTCCTTTGTTATTGAAAGCGGAACTAAATTGTCGGCAAATGTCGGAGTGTCACGATTTCATTATGAATCGAGACGAGGTTACAATTCCTCGCATATAGATCCGCAAACGTAAATTAAGAGCGATTGTTTGCTACACTCTTCCAATATACATAAGTAAAATTTCATTTGTGCTAGGTGAAAGCTATACTGAAATGGAAAATTTCAATCGTATTTTGGGCCTTTTTAAGCTGTTGATTGTTATTGAGCATGGCTCCGCATATAAGGGGCTACACTGGCGGCCAATCAGGAAGCCAACACATGTTGATTGACAGAAAACGAAGGTTGCCGTGTATATAGTCGCCGGGTTTTACGTACACAGGCAGCGGTGTATATAGTCACTGCCTTCTGAGTTATATCATGAAGTTTTTGGAACCATATTGATAATAGCCTCATAATAGAGCGATTTAAAAAGTGTATTTTTCGTGATCGCCCCTACTTGCATTAGCGCCCAAATATTAGACGGGGCGGAAAGTGGACAAATAAGCCTAACCCGGAAAAAATTCCTCTATCCATGATTTTGGTAACCACGGAATGCAGGAGATCATGCTCTATAACATATTCAAAAAATCCGAAAAAATCGCTTTGGGGAAACTTTTTTATGAGTATTTGAATGTCACTTTTACAAAAAACGAGTACCTAGTAACAATCGGCGGAGTAGCTTTTCGAAATGCGTAAGTCTGTGCGTGTATTAAAGTGCAGAGCGTAAATCTTGGTGCGATTGGTTCTAGGAAGCCGGACGCGGTAATCCCGCGGATGAAAGAACCTCTGCGTGTGTGGTGCTTGGTTGTTCTAATAAACTCTCCATAACAGGGAAATGCCGGAAAAAATGGGCTATAATTGTTGTCAAAAACTTACATTATAGAAATATCGTTAAAAAAGGTATTTTTCGAAAAAAAAATCAGAATAGATAATCGAAACGGAAAATTTAAATGGAATCATAATAATGTAATGATATTTTATAGGACTAGCCTCTATTAAAAAAAGACATCGGCTACGCATTACTTTTCTTTTCTAAATACAGGTTTTATTTTTAAAGCTAAAAGTTTTAATTTTAACGAGGTAAAAGTTATGCTATCAATAAACACAGTTTGTCCCAAATATTAAAAAAAATTTGTCCAAAAGTCTCTTACGTTTTTACCATGTAACTTTTTCAGGAAATTTGAAGGAAATGTTGGCAAAATGGATGATAATTGCTAGCACACCCGCTAATCTAGACGACCCAACACCGTGTCAACAAAGATGGTCCAACTTTGGCGAATAGACTGGAGAAGTATTAACAAAACATTTTTCTTCAAAAGGTTTCGATTTACAAAATAATAATGTCCCCAACTCTAAATTTTGCAACGGTGATTGTTTATGTACAAACGGTTGACACATTTGTTTTAACTTTTTTTATTTTAATTACTCTGTAACCAAAAGAACTTTGAAAGGCCTAAATCTCTTTGCGAAAAATATTCCAAAAAGAAAAAAAACTGGGAAACGTAAAGTTCACTTTTGAGGGATTGACGTATATTTTGTTAGACGCAATCCAGCTTTTTTTCAAAAGTTCGCATTTCGGAAGTCGGCACCCAAGAAATAAATACCATGGATTCCAGATTGAAAGATCCACATAGGGCCTGTCGAGATTCGGATGGGTACTTTTCTTCGACGTGTTATATTTTTCGAATATGAACTTGGTGCCGCATTAATTACCTGTAGACGACAATCTCATAAAAAAAAAATCAAAAAGTGTCAAAGTAACTGTCGTAAGCAAAAAGAATAATTTAAAATATTTTAAATTTATGGTAACATTTACGACTGAGAACGTAAAAGGGCTTACTTGCTCAACCCCGATGTGGTCATCGTGTTCTTGCTGAAGATATCGGCCGCTTGCGCGTTTACATTTCCGCACGCGTGAGCGTATGTCGCGAAATCCGCTGTTTGGACTGTTACACGAAACATTACGAAATAATCCGAGTTCAACCATACTCATGGCAAATGAGAAATGACGAAAAAAGATGATATTAATCATGAATGTCATAGCAAAATTGTACACGAAATGTATATTCAACTCTTTAGAAGTACATTTAATGATCCTGTTGTTTGCGATTCGGTATATATAAAAACTGTGATTGCACTGAAAAAAGGGGATTCAAACGGAAAAATGACAGTCATTTATAGCTATTTTTTCTGTAAGTTAACTTTTACGAGATGTAGCGTTGTAAAAATATTGTAGGCCCTAAATATTACAGTATTATACGGGCATTCTTTTGCCAGCAAAAATACGGTAAAAATAATTAATGAAAACACATGGAAAATGATTTGGTGTACATGCAAAGGTGTTTACCCATTTTGGCAGATGGATGCCCCTATAGTACTGTATAAATTTAAAAGAGACCCCACGTTTAAATTAGCGTAATAGACTTTTAACATTTAACATTTCCAAACAGACTTGTAATTCATCCTAGTGTGTTGATTGAATATATTTTTCAATATTGTGCATGTGTAGACTTGGATGCCCGTTACCGAATGAAAGAAATGCCTCTCATTCACAGGAAACATTAGCGAGGTGTGATCAGCAAAAGACCAAATAAGTCCTATAGCCATAATTTTGGGTTTAATTTTGCTGGAAGATCCACACTGTAACAACAAATAAAAAATCGCTTTGTGAAAGGATTGTGAACATTTAATCTCGTTCAAATTTCGGCGGATATGTTTTTCAATTAAATGCTAGTTCGGCTGTGATTTACCAGAACTCACACGACGCCCGTGCTTGTTTCAATATGATCATGTCAGCATCCCATGAAAGAACAAATATAAGAAAACTATACAAAATATACCAACATTATAGAAAACTAAGAGTGAAAAATGGTCCATACACATAACCTTTAGCGGCAAAAGTCAACAGTTTGTGCCTCACTTTTATTGGTAACCAAAATGCGGTAAAACGCATGTAAGAAATGCAAACTTTACAATATTTTGCATCATCCATGGTAAAATTACAGTATGTTGGGGAAAATTAAATAAATGCTTAAACAACTGATGTATAATTTGGTGAGTTATTGCAGAGTTTGAGAATGTATATATAAATAAACTGACGACCCACCCAGTGGCGTAGCCAGGTGGGGCAAAGGGGGGCAGAGTGCCCCCTCTGAAAAAATCTTAAGGGGAATCGGGAAATTAGACACAAACATTCATGTTAAATCAGTCCCTTTTAGGATTCTTTTGACCTGCGACCGGGAAAATTTTTGCTTGATGATCGGGGGAAATTTGTTGCCACCTACCGGGGAATTGCCCCCTCGGAAACATCGGGCGGGCTACGCGGCCTGACGAACACCCAAACTTTGTAAACCTGCATGCCCAAATGTAGATTTTAAAAAAGGTATACATACCTCAAAATTACAGGTTATGTAGAAACTATACAGTAAAAACCAGTTTCCCGGGTTGTTTTACCTCATTTTTATTCCAGTTCGTAGACTACCCTCAGCGTGGTGGACAATTTTCACACTTGGAATTTATTGAGCAATTTGCAAACTTTACTATAATTGTTTTCTCATGCAGGCTATGTAAACCCGATGCTTGCCCTCCTACTCAAAACTATAATTAAAACCAATCCACTTCTAGTATTTCTAGTAAATATTTAGGTGTTGGACCCAAGAGGGTGCCCGACGGACTAGTTTACAGGGTCTATGGAAAGCAATTTAGCCAAGCTTTAACATACTTGTTTTTGGCCTATGAGGGGGGGGGGGGGGGGGGGGTGGGGGGGGGGGGGGGGGGGGGGGGGGGCGGGGGGGGGGGGGGGGGGGGGGGGGGGGGGGGGGGGGGGGGGGGGGGGGGGGGGGGGGGGGGGGTGTTGTGTTTTCAATGTCGACTCTGCAGCTTTTTAGTCTTGGTCAAAGAAGCCTCGCATTTTTATCCACCAAACCGCGAGCGCGCCGAAGGCGGGTGTCGAACGCCGGAGGAGTGAGGCCGAGCGGAGCGAGGCGTCTTGCGCAAATTGGTATTTCCTGTGCAAGCATATGTGTCAAATCAACGTATGTCGTCATCGTAAGCACCGCCCAATTTCATCGATGACAACATCTTCAGCTGACTGCCAATATCGATGACGTCGCCCGTCAAAATTAACATATCCGATTTTTTTGCCCCCCCCCCCCCCACCCCCCCTCGGCCTGATTAGCATACGATTCAAACCAAAATGTTCACTCGACGAAATTTTGACAGCTGACGAGTGATTCCGTACGGTATGTGAGAAGGCAGATGGGCTAGTTGTAGCCAAGCTCTGCAAAATACAAGTCCCAGTAAAGTTATGCCCACCTTCCCTGCACAAACACATGAAATGCGCTAGACTAGGCTACATGTAGTTAGTCATTTTATCAAATATTCGTACTGCAGTGAACAGTCAAAATTGCCACTCACAGACTGGACAAGTGATTATTGAACATTAAAATTGATGAATACTGACCAGCGATCATCATGCCACGCAAATGTGGGTGTGGCGAAATCCCAAAATTCAAGCCAGAAATGACGTCTAGTTCACAAGATTCACGCCGAGAATGTAGGGGACACGCACCTCTAGTCCTAGTAAGGCAAGAAATTACCTCGGCAACGTACCATGCAAATTGACAAGGCACCTCCAAAATGTCCAACAAACTGCACAATTAAGGCTAAACTTACGGCCGAACCATGCTGAACGATGCAATGAACCTACGTGTAACAATACAAACCTGGTCACTACAATGACTGAAATTCACATTTAGAGGTAAACAGTTCCCACATCAGTACACGTCGCCGTAGCTTCAAATACGCTCATTAATATACTCAGCACGCACAGGAATTCAGTACAGGCTTTGCGAGCTAGCGCGAATAATCATACACCGTCAAGGATCCTACACGATGCATTGTAATTCCACCATGATTTTCACGGGAAGTTTTCACAGTAGCAAGAGTGTTTGTTCGCCATTTATTCCCAGCTTGCGTATCAGGGATCCTCGCTGTCATGGCTGTATTCGCTTGGTTTTGAATTCGATACCAAAATCAATAATGAATGGTTATTGATCAGTCAATAAAGCTCGTATTCTGGGAACTATGTTAAGCGAACGATGACATTATCACGTGGACCAATCAACGATCGCTATAGTTTCGGAAGGGAAATATCCCGAAAAACAATAAGTAACAAAGAGAAGGAAATATTTGCGAAACGGCTTTTGATTACGACTCAGCTTTGAGCGGCCAGAAGAGGGGGGGACTCACACAAATTGAATAAAAATCAAAGCCTTGATAAAAGGCTACAGCTTTTCTGATTCTTATTGGATATTCAATCTGGACTATTTCTAGCCCCGAAGTTCGGCGAAGTGAGAAATTCGTGGTATGAGTTAGGCCCTAATTGTGTTCACATTTTTAAACGAAACTTTTGTCTTCAAACATTTTCACTAGTCAAGAAAGTGGACCGTATGTGTCAACGAGTTGTTTACATATAATCCACGCCATTTTATCTATTTCATTTTTTTAATACTGCATATAATGACTAAAATTATTGCGGCTCATTTTTGCAAAGGTAAAACAATTTTGATATATAGTTAAAATGTTTATTTCAGCCATCCATTTTATTTCCCTACTTGTATTGTCTTGGGTTCTTGTTTTGTACCTTGGTTTATTTTTGAATTCGTTTTCAAGATAAATAGCAAATTATAACTTCTTTATTTTATAAGTATTTATTTATCGTTGCGATTTGATGTTTTACCTAATAACTATAGACGGTTTACCATTATTCTATCAGTAAACTTAAGAAAATAATCCCGGGATCGTAAAATACCAGTCAAAATCAACGCGATAGTCCATTTCATTCTGATTTCATTACAATGCGTAGAGATAATTATTCACTGTGTTGTGAATAGTTTACGCTAATAGTGCGTATGCTCTTATATGGTTTTAAATTCGCGAAAATAACGCTCGCGTGAGTCGCGTGTGGAATTTTGCGTATCAGCGCAACCGCAATTAGCAATAGATACTTTCCTACAAAAACGTATCCTACGAAATTTTAAAGAGTGCGATATTCAAATACTCATAAAAAAATTTCCCCAAAGCGGGATTTTGCGAGTTTTGGATATGTTATAGTGTTTGTAGACATATCTGGCATAAACTGATACCAAAATCGTGGATAGAGGAATTTTTTCCGGGTGCTTCTCCTCTCACGCCCAGCCTTATGGTGTAAGTGCGGCCCGAGTGTGCAATGAACGGGAACAAATGCCTAATATTACTAAATTCATCCCCAGCACAGGCTACCCAAAATCCCCAGGACCAATGGGGGACCGAGCGTCCAGAAAAGAAAAAAATGACAAACTGCAGAATAATTTTCAAAAGTCCAGGAAAAATAACAAATAAAAAACACCCTTAAGTTATGACAAAAAGGTTTCAAATACAGACCAGATTGCAACGAGTGTCAAAATAATGGGCCAGCTGTAAGGCACTTATGTGCTACATGTGTTGTGTCTGCAATTAATGCATCATATTTGACAGAAAGGGGACAGAAAATTTTGCCCGCTTCTTTTTGAAGGTCCCAGGAGACAGGAAAATTTTTTGTAGGCCTGCCCCAGGAATATAGTATGTGCATTGAACGCCAACGGCCGGTTCTGTAATCGGATCGATGGGTTAGAAGGGGAGATTTCCAGATCACCAATACGATAACGGATGATATCGATTTACCGATCGGTCGGAATCCTAAGTAAGCCGGTGCAATGAGGCATGCTTGTGTTTTTGCATGGCAGCATTGCATTATTTATGCATTGAATTGAAGCAGTCTGCAACATCACCTTTCCTTTTCAAAAGGAGAGCTGCAACAGCGCTGTCAACTCCGCCAGACATGGCACAAACTACGTGCTTTACTTTCAACATTTATGAAATATAAGTTTACTCTTCAAACATCATAAAGAAAGCTGTCATAGTCTGCTTATACTATGTACTACTTCTGCACACAATATGACATGTGTGACCCCATTCATTCTCTGAAGTTCAGCAGTGAGAATTGCAATGTTAGTGGATGTTAACTTACACATATTTTAATTGGTCAAAAGTCCAAGGCCAAAAGTAGCGTTTTAAAATGAAATCAATAAATTCTATATTTTCTTTAATGCAAAATTAGTTAAATATATTCTTCCTTTTGAAATAGCAAAGGAATTTGATGGATAAATTTGTGCTTCAAAGTAAAAACATTCCAATAATCGCCTATCCCCAAAAACTTTTCATATGAAAGCAACCAATCAATAGCAGATTACAATCTCTTCTTGGTTGGGAAGAATTAGGATTGAACTGCGCAAGCGCACTCAGCAGTTTATTTTTATCACGAGAACAGTGACATGGTGAACGTAGACTCTGTAGAGCTTGGAGTACTACGACCTGTTCTTTGCTTTGGGAATATTGTCTTTGCATTTCATTTAAAGCTGTTATCGCCGGAAGTTTTGCTTTGCGATTTCATCGCTGCATTGGGGCACGAATAGAGTAATGGGTGAACAACAAGAATTGGTTAGTGACGAGGATCTAAGCCAGCTGTTGGATTTGTTCTCGAGGACACCGTATCGAGCCCGAGACAACAGTAGCAAGGTAGGCTTTCTTTGGCATGATTTGCTCCGACGAGTTGCATGCATTTGCAGTCACACTTAACTCACAGTCTCAGTACATACAGACGGAGGTCAAAGTAATCTGTACTTCACCTAATGCTAAGCACAAGTGTACGTCATCTAGAAGTAGAAATTCCAGTTTTTATTATCATTATGCCTAGTACTAGTAATAGTAGTATGCCTTTTTATGCAAGAAATTATGGTGCTGCTCCATTTGCTGCTGGAGATTTTTGAATTTCGGGGAATCCCGGAATGTCTTGTTTGGCCACCCATGTCCGTGACGTCATTGACCCCCTAACTCACTGTTGGAATAAAGCTCGTAAACAAATGGTACTTGCTGTCAGTGGGATGATTATAGTTATTATGTCTGGAATCAAATCTGAGACGCGTCGTTGAAATGTTGTGCGTTGACCGCGTATGCACAGCTGCACTTGACCTAGTAACAAGCGTCCTAGTAACGTAAATACGTTAGCGCGATTGGCCAATTCAGCAGAGGTCAATTGTACTTTTGTTGCGTGCTACGCTCGGCGCAAACACTCATTGCGATCGGCGCAGGGCGACGCGTCTCAGATTTGATTCCAGACATAATAGTGCTAGTGGTCGAACAAGTACCCTTTACCAGAGAAGATGTAAGGAAGAGGAGATGCATCGCCAGGCACTTCAAAGACTATATATGTGCGACCGCGGGAGGTTCCACTATTGAATTTCAAGTACCCAATTAGGAATTAAGTCACAAAGTCCCGCGGAAGCTTAGATCGATTCGGTCAGAGGTCGTGCACGGCGCCTGCGCACATCATGTAGGAAGGATCAGAAAAAAATAGAAAATTATCAACAAAATTCAAAATGATATTGGTAAGAAAGAATATATAATTTGTAGTAGTAGGAGAGGTTGATTACTTAACTAGGACTAGAAATAACAAAGTTACAGTAAAAAATGTGTCCTTAAACTGACTACTTTTTAAGCACAGGATGAGCTCCAAAACTTGTGACCACTATTGGGCTCACTGAAAGCTGGCTGTGTGTTTTGCAAAGATAATCTTTGGTTGGCGTGCATGGGTGAACAGGAATACAATGACAAGGATTTGTCAACACAATGGTGGCATGGTTAGTGAACAGAGCGCATTAACTAACCTCCACACTGAAAGGTTAATAACCTTAAATTGCACCCAATAAGGGGGGAACTACCCGCCGCGCCGGCAGCTGCGATCCCGATGAAAAGTGATTCCATTTCGAATTTATCAAATTCAAATCTTTATACCAATATACCTGTTATGTCATTTGTATCGAGACCCCCAATGGCTGCATCAATAAATTCTAGGGTTTGTAATTGCATGATTGGGGGATAATTTTTAACTTGAAGTTGAACATTGGTAATAACGATGCTGTTAAATAAAATGTCAAAACACGCGTGTGAAATGCATGAAAAGTAAACACACAAAAAAATGAATTGGAGAACATTGTTGCCTTTATAAGTTTATTAGCGACGAACTCAATGGTGTAAATAGCTGTAAATCTTAAATTAACTTGTAGGACTTGTAAAAATAGGGCAGAATATGGAGATTTAGGCCTATGAGACCCCCAGACCACGTAGGCTACTAAGGAAAAATAAACACCCAAGATCACTTGTGACCCAGATAACATTTTCTATATATTACAATTTTTATTTTACATGCAGCTGCATAATGCATTTCATAATAGGTATATAGATATTATATAATTCCCAAAACTTGATAATCCTCATAATCTTTAGCTAAATTCACAACCTTATACCCATATTGGCCTCAGAAAAATGCCCCGGAAATACCACGGTAGCCTGCCGAGATGAGCCTAAACTTAGAATCCGGGCTCGAATTTGTGCAGATTCGTGTAAGCGCATACAAGATACCGAAAAAGCAAAAATCAAATAGCAAACGAGTGCCAATTTTAACTCTCCTACAAAAATTTTGTCGCTTCTTGTCACTGAAAAGGTCGCTGAATTTGGATAAAGTGCACCATCGCCTTCGTATTCCACGTGGTTTCATTCACAGGAAATGATCGGAACTTGAGAAATGACACGACATATCTCCTCGAATTCGTCAAATTATACCTCACAAAATTGCCCTATGAATTCACTATTTCAAACGCTCATAAATAATCGAAAATTCGGCCGATTTTGATGGGATTTTCAATGAAATATTCCTCTCTTTTTGGAGTAAACAATCGCTTCGAAGACACGTAAATACAACTGTATGCAAACCCGGAAGTAGCGTCATTTTCCCGGAAGACGGCCCAGATGCAACGAGGAACATCGCGCCATTTTCCGTAAAAGACGTCCCAGATGCAACGAGGAACATCGCGTGCGAATGCAATGAGAACAGGGATCATAAATAAATAAATAATGGATGCGTACTGCACACTGATCTGCATGAAATCTGTAGCTTATAGTTCGCCAGTCGTGCGTGGCGCTATTACGCTACGTCATAGTCGTGCGTGGCGCTATTACGCTTCGTCATGCTCCGGTTTACGTCATGAATGCGTCTATGCATAATTAAAAGTAGCTTAAATCGAAAATGGTGGCGCTATCACCATCGATATCGAAGTTGTCTATGGGCATTTGTACACAGTGTCACCCGCCTGATGAAAAGCATTGCGCCTTCTGCGGGCAAACCGTCTGAAATGCAGTGAAAAGCATCGCATCATTTTCCCGGGAATGCGTCCCAGGTGCAACGAGGAACATCGCGTCATTTTCCAGGAAGACGGCCCAGATGCAACGAGGAACATCGCTTCATTTTCCGTAAAGACGGCCCAGATGCAACGAGGAACATCGCATCATTTTCCGGTAAGACGGCCCAGATGCAGTGAGGTGCAATGAGAGTCATTTGCGCGACAAAAAATAGTTGTTGACGGCCGAGATGCAACGAGAAACATTTTCCGACCGGTACCACGTTTTCGTTGCCTCTCAATGCATCTGGGCCGCGTTAGGGTTAATCAAGCGACCTCGCCTAATACAGCGATTTTGTACCGGCGAATTCGGCGAGGTTTGCTATTTTTACTATAAATTCAGTGACTTCACAACTTTAGGCAAATTCTTCACAAAAAATTATTTTGCCAATTTACTTGAAATACAAATATCTAAAATCTCAGCGGGTCAAAAAAATTTCATTGGGGACTTTTTCTGCTACATGAGGTAAAAGTTGGGATTTTTTAGAGAAGAAAATCAAATTTTGAGAAACGTACCATTGCCAGAAAATCATTTCGTTTCCATCAACTTCAGGGAAATCCCCAGTCACCATCTTGAAATAAAGTCCAAAAATGAGTGATGTGTCAATTTGCATATGATTTGTGTCCAACTATAGCCTCATCTTTAGGATACAAAGGTTTAAAAAACAATAACTTTTCTATAAAGAGTGACAGAAGAATTTGACATCGCGTTGCGTATTAATCTGAAATGTTGTTGACGGCCGAGATGCAACAAGAAACCTTTTCTGACCGGTACCACGTTTTTCGTTGCACCGCATTGCGTCTGGGCCTCGTTAGGGTTAAGTATCTAATTTGCATAATTTTAAATTAAATATCCTCAAGGCTTGTGTAACAAGTTTTCTGGAGTTCCGTGGGGCGTATATTGTACCTTGGTGGAAGGAAGCGGGCTGAAGACGTTCTCGACCTGATTAGATTTTTTGTGCAATTGAGTATGCAAATGAGCTAATTCATATGCAAAAAATCAGCGTATTGTCTATTTTGGACACTTGACATTGGATACTCAAAATTCCTGCACTACATGAAAGCCTCTCATGGGCCACATCTTTTGTTGCATTTGAAAGTATGGGTTATGCAGGTTAGGTATGCAAATGAGCTAATTAAACTGCGAATGGCTGTATCTCTGAAGCGGTACATGGATAGGCAAAATTCCTTCCCCACATGAGACTACGTACCATGGGGAGGGGTGAGTGTTGGGAAGGGTTAGGTGGTGGGGAGGGGGTAGAGTTTTGGGGAGTGGTAGGGTGTTGCGGAGGGGTAGGGTCTTGCGAGGGTGTATGGTGTTGCGGGACGTTGTGGAGGGGAGTGGCATGTTGCGGGGTATTGGGGAAGGGGGTGGGGTTTTGCGGGGGGGTTGGGGTGTTTGAGGGTGTGGGTGGTTTTTTGCAGAGTGTTGGGATGGGTGGGGTGTTGGGGAGGGGGGTTTTGCGGGGTTGTTGGGGTAGTGTGTTGCAGTGTTGGGGAGGGGTGGGGTTTTGCAAGGGTTGGGGATGGGATTGGGTGTGTTTCGGTGGTGTTGGGGATGGGGGTGGGGGTGTTTGTAGTTGCCTTTATCCCTGTTATGATCGCGACATTCGCGGGGACAATTTTTTACGCATAGCGGTAAATACGAGTTCCGCCTTTTTTTGAATCTTCTTTTGTAGTCAATCCCGTAGTGTACAATTTACAATTTTAAAAACTTGTCTTGTGAATGTTTCTCCACATGGTTTGTGTGACATTGGAAAAGGTGACTGACAGATGCTTTTCAGACCACAATACAGTCTGATGGGCTGAACTATATGACGCACAGAATAATGCAACAAAGTAACGGCATTTCCCCCTGATTTTATAGCATGTATCATCTATTGTTTGGCAAAATCCACTAGAACTCAATAGCTGAGGTTAGGAAAATGCAAGAAGTCCCAAAAAGGTGCGATGACGTCATCATACCAACACTCATACCGTATGGGGCACAAAAACCGTGCCGGGCCAGAGACTCCCTCGTGGCTGCAAAGAACTGGAAGTGGGAATGGGTGGCTACCGAGGCGTGGGGGGCCGGGCAAACAGGGAAACCACTCGAATCCCACCACCGACGTCCAATCTTCTTTAGCTAACTCCCACCTCCCTTACCTTCCCTTCCTCTCTGGAGAAACCAAAAGCTTGGCTGTAAGGGTTAGAGATTATTGAAGTAGAACCCAAGTATCCATTAACAAATTTAATTCTCTTGAAAGGCTGCAACAAGATATTTCAAATATATGAAGCTGTGATCAACCCTTTTGGCAAAATGGGATCGTCCCAATTGTAAGGCGAAGAAAGAAATGGGAAGGTCAACCAGGCCTCTGACTGTGGACCAGAAGTCGGTGACACCACCAGGGGCACCACATTGGGACGATTGCGTAAACTCATTTGTTCTGCCATCCAATTTGCCAGCTGCCATGAATGCTATGCCATCTCATACTTCTCAGACATAGCATGCTGGTGTGTAGTCCAATGCATGATGGGGCCATTGTTATGTCCTTTGCTGTCGAGGCTATAGCACAATATTCCCAACCGGCGGAAGCTTCTCAACTGGAATGAGTGGATGAACGAACGTGTGAAAAGTGTTACGGGGATCGGCAACCACAGGTCAACAATGTTTTGTCATTCTGTTGCCACGCCAATAATCCTGTAGAAAGGCACACTTTCTTATAAGGTGTCGAGCCCTCCACATTTTCATTCATCAGTACTGTTATCAATGCTGATTTGGTTAATTTCAGATATTTGAGTCCCAAATTTAACTGTGTGTTGATCATTTGTACCAAAAATGTGACAATTTTCACCAGAATCAACCAAGATATGAAACGGAATTTCATGTCCAAGCAGCCAATAATGTAAGCTGTATGTAAACGGTAATAGCTGGGAATGACTTTAAGGAGAGTGAGAGCGATAGATCCCTACAGCTCTCTTAAGCACTTTTCGGTGAGCGATTTAAAGACAACTATCAGTGATTTGCTAAATCAGCAATCGAAAAAAAAATCATTCAAAAATCAAGATTTTTGCATGTATGTAGAAGTACAGGTATCCGAACATAACCTGCAAATGATAAGACCAGAAGCAACCTATAAAGGACAGACTCAGAGATTTAGTCATTACTGTGCGACGGACACTTACTACAACACGCAAGGAAATGGAGAATCGTTATCTTGGATCACTGCCGTATTCTTCCTATTCTGTCAAGTCTACAGCTGGAAAAGGGTAACTTATGAGGATTCCACGGACTTATCCTTCACTTTGAACGCTATTCCTGCAAATTTCAATATTTTTCAAATCCACTGATAGTGTCTTTAAAGCTTCCCCTTGGGGACTCTGCTCTATCATGGTTACGCCTAGCCTGGTAATGCCATGAAAAAAAAGCTCCCCTAAAGCTCCCCCGGGATAAGACCAGGGGAGCTTTTACCGAGCCCCACCTTATTTTAAAAGCTGTAATAGTAACAAGAGCGAGCATTTTTTTGTGTATAGCCGGCAAATTCAGGTCATAGATTAATTTTTCAGTACTGTCATGAAATGATGTTTTGATTGCAAGCGAAGACTTCTAACCGTAATGGGGTCCAGTCCGGTTAGATATTTCGAAACAAACCTGGTACTTCTGACTCTGTCTCTTACAATTAACACTATGTTCCTTACTATATTTTGTGTTATTTCAATTATACTACAATGTTCCTTTGGAAGATATATACAGTATAACAAATACTGGGATTGCAACGGGTGACCTTTCTTGAATAAACAAATGACCTTAGCCTATTTTTCCCAAAAATCTTGGAAAGGAAGCACCACACGCGTTTGACCCAATTTACTTTTTACTACTGTCTTACTAAGGAATAATTTGAGCTTATTATATTTGATTTAGAGCAGTTCAAAAATTTGACCCCCATTGTAACTTACCCCTCTCCTGGGGCTACACGTAACAACGGGTCCCCGGCACACTTTCATATTGTAAAAGTTATATTTTTCTCTGAATTTTCCCGTGTTCAGATTTTGGATTTATCTCGTTAGTCTAACCAAAAGGCCCTTCTGGGATGATGCTCTTACTTAGATAAACAAATACGTAATTAGGTCGTTACCAGCCATCAAAATGGTATTCAAGCGTTTCGGCGGCAGTATTTCCTCTGTTGCGTCACATGGTCGCTATGTTACCATTGTGCAATATGGAATGGAAACAGTGTATTTAAGAGAAAAATTAGTGGTAGTAAAGGAAAGAATTCAGCAAGAAAACAATGTTTTTAAAAAAAAAAAAAAAAAAAAAAAAATGCTGAATTTGTGAAATGGATTGGTAATGTGCGGTCCTTAGTGTGATAGATGATTTTGCCACCACTGAATGATCGCTGGAGTTGATCGAAACTAGACTAACATCACGTGGGAGACAGATAAGGTAAGGTAAACAACGAATTATCCCGCAAATCGTACATTATTTTGCCACAGCGGTGGGCGTCATATTATTTGCGGAAAAAGGTTGATGAAACTAACAAAAAAAATACAGGACCTCAAATACGGGATTTGAGTATGAAAGGTGTAAAATTTTAAAAGTTGGCAGCGCTGCAGAGGGTGATGCGATGTTTTTTAATGTAACATTATAATGGGGCCCGTTTCACAATTAGGCAGCCACTTTTTGGCAAATGAGGGTTAATTTTCAAAGTGTAGTTCAAAAGTTGTTTCCTCACTCGTTTTCTTCGTGCCAAGGGCTACAGGTTTTCATAAAAATACTCTGGCTAGCTTAATTTTTCACCCCGCTCAAATAAATCAGTTACGTTTAATTTGGTAATTTGTTGAAAAATGAAGTCAAAATTACAATGATTGAATAATGTACATGACTTGTCCATATAAAAAAATGGAATTGGCAAAAAGAAAGTATGCCAAGGCTTCCTCTAGGACAAATTTGAATAAATTTGGTTGTTATTTCCAGGATAATGCAAATTCAAGGTGTATTTGTGACCAAAAATGGGAATTGACTACTAATAGTTTACTTCACACTGAAAAGAATCAATGTAGGACTCTGATAATTCAATGCGTTTTAAAGCTCTTGTATAGGTAATAGGGACAATAATGCCAGCTTGCCAGGATAAATAGATAGTTGATATCAATTGTTTGTTAAAATTGGATGTTGTGACATATTAACAATGTGAACGGACAAATAATGATGGTGAATAAGGTTTTTCAACCAAAGAATGCTTGAAGAAGATTTAAATTTTAGGAGTTCCTACAGCACAGTAGTAGACATTTCAAAACACTTTTTATTGGGAATACAGTAGTATATTGGCTAGTTTTAGGGGTGGATTGTTGACATTTCTTTCTGGTTGAACGGACATTGCAATTATGGGGAGTAGTTGTTTATATGAAGAATTATGTTTTATTCAAGTCCAACTGAATTTTTTTGACAAGCACCTATCACATTTTTAATTTAAATGTTTTCTGGCTCTTTGCTTTCAATTCGTTTATAAGCCATGCATTTATGAGCAAGGCTACAAGACGGGTTTTATGAAAAAATTTAAAAATGGGAAATGGTTCTGAAATACAGCAAGCAACCTTAATAACATTAATAAAAATATAACCCATACAATGTGAAAAAAAAGCCAATTCAAACAAGTTAGTTGATGAGTAAGCTAGGCCATTTATCAAAAAACTCCTTTTTGATGAATGTGACAAATGGGGTGAACGGACACATTTTTAGTGGTCTGGCATTAATTTAAAGGCATAATATGACACATAAATCATTGTGCTTTAGTGAACACCAAATAGCTCTACAAAATAACTTAACTCAAATGGCTAACTAATGATATTTATATTTGGGTAGTGAAAGAAAGTTGTTTTGGATGTGACGATGTGACTTAATGTCACAAAACGTGAATGGACAATGTTAAAATTGATTGCCCACCCATAAAGATCGTATGATCTAATGTGTAGGGTAGCCCAGTTTAAGCTCTTCCAATTGTATTTCAAAATTTAATATTACAAGTGGAATAGTCCATTCTTGTTTACACTCCAACTTCTACACGTAAGAAAAATATGGTGGAGTGACAAAATAAGTGAAACGGACATGAGTGCTCCGCATATCCATTTGGGTTTAAACAAAAATTACAGTGAGCAATAAAAAACAATGTTGTATCCATATCTTAGGACATAAATTATCAATTGACAATATTTTTTGTTACAGAAATAATATGTTTTGTTTTAAGAACCACTTTAAAATATGTGTATAAAAGTGAACGGACATGTCCACATCCACACACTGAATTTGAGTGCATATCATACTTATACAGAAAGCTATTTCCTTAATTTTAATCTTAATACAAAGTGGGACTGATTCTCCAACAAAAATAAAGTAGAGGAATTTTTTTGAGAAAATGTGGGTTGTGTTGAAAAATGGCAGTTTGTCAAAAATAACCTTATTCCCGTAACACCAGAGATGGTTCAATTTAGCATGTTATGATACACAAACAACCCTAAACTGGGACCAGGAGCAAGTTGGTTAAGCTATGATAGGTAGAGCAAACTAGGGAGGAATGGAAAAAACACAATAATGATACTCTGATCCCATAATTTTGAACATGCTAGGAAGGAAAAGACAAAATTCAAAAAAGTGGCGCCTAATCATGAATTGGGCCCTGGAACAAATTGAAACAAATAAACGGCCCCTTTTGAAAAAGCAACGCCCCCTGGGCGTTTTTAGAGGATATACGGTCGGGATCACTTTGTCCAATGTATGGAGTTGTCTGTTGTTGTTGATGTCTGTTGTTGTATGTTGATGTCTGTTGTGTGCAAAAAAAGGGTTAAACATTTGCCTGTTTGTAATCTCCTCATACGGGGAGCGAAGGCTACCGACCACCCTCTCCGGGAATACAAAAAAAAAGCGGTTCCCACGGGAAAAGGGGAAAACAGGGGCAAGACCGCACAAAAAGCAGCACGGGGCTCCCAAGGCAGGGACAACTCATACCGCAACCATTTTTTTTCTCACAATGAAAATCATCTCACATCCAGGAGTGCAAAACGGAAACTCTATCAAATCAGCAGACACAAAACACCCGGGGGAGAACTAAGGACAAGACCCCTTTAATCCAGCCTTAGGGAAAAGGGAGAGGCCGCGGGAAGGGGGTAAATAAGAGGAAGTGGGAGCGGGACGGCAACCCCTTTGAAATTCGATGTAATTGTAAATTGACCTCATTTGACAAGTTGAAGTTCAATTGGAACCAAAAACTTGAATCATAGGTTGAATTAAACATGGGATCCCTCATTTGGTGATTGAGGTCAAAGGTCAATACCAAGGTCACATGTCCTGTGAGGTCAGTTGTTAAATTAGGCTAAAATGTAAAATTGACTCATTTGACAGTTGACAGTTCATGGAACCAAACTTGAATCAAGGTGCAAAAGGGATCCCTAATGTTGATGAGATCACAAGGTTCACATACAAGGTCAAAGTCATGTAGGCCTATCATTCACTAAACGCGACGGCAGGCGACACACAAGCGGTCCGAGGAACGGCTGTATCGTTTTTTTTTTCTTTTCATCCGCGACTGGGGATTGAACCCAGTTTCGATGAGTGAGAGCCTCTGTCCCCTATCCACTAATCCATGAGGGTGAGATGTTGTATTTTGGTTTGTTCGTACTTTATAATCAGAATTTGTAATGTAGATCACACGTATGTAAAATGGAGGTTAATTTTAACAGAGAAAAAAAATATTACAATAGAACCAAAAACTTAATAATTATCTTCAGACCAACAAAAAACAGGAAGAAACGACCTTTACTTTTTTAAATCGTTATTTCTTTCTTCAATCCCCAAGGATTCTGGAATAAACAGCGAAGATTGTGTCACGGCAAACTAGGTTGTGAGTATCACAGGAATAATGTTATGGGATCAGACACACAAACAAGTCGCGCGGCCCATTATCACACCTAACTACTGATATGTAGGAACAATCTGATTTCGGACAGGACAGCCTAAGCAAAAATATGAAAATTGATAACATCTAAGTGAAAAATGATAAGGACCAACAAAAGTCTCCACCACATTTTTTGTGAAGAAGCAATTGAATCGTGCTAGGTTAACACTTTAGTGTAAGTTATGGACATAAAATGTTTCATGAATTTCTGTGAAATTTTACTGATAATGATGTATGGCACTGTACTGTTAGATCCAATGATTGTAACCTCCGGTCTGACGTTTTTTTATCACTGGACATATTGTATCTTATGTGGCCGAGCTTTGGTTCGCTGTTTATAGTAGGTCTAAATTTGGGATTTCTTGGTCGTCGCCCTTCGCCTGCCCGAAATTTGACTTTACGTGATCTTAGGTCTTTTTCAATCAAACTTAGGTGAATGACCCTTTGACCTTTGGAGTCATGTGTCTCTAACATTTAAAGGTGCAGTGAGTGAGGGTGGGGACATATGAGCAGTTGATGGATTCACTGCATGTGTCACAATGTAACAAGGTTTTACATGTAGGTGAAAGCCCCAAGTTGTCCGCCATTGCGAAATTAAGCGAAATTGCGGAATTTCAGTTAAAGCGGGGAGGTAGAAAATGCTTTGAGGAAGAGAGAAAAAAAAAATGTCAAAACACCGCTTACAAATTTACTTCACTTTCCCTAAGTAAAATATATAAGAATATAACAATGGGATTCATTCATAATAACAAAAGGGCCAACAAATGTTTTTACCATGCCATGACCCCTAGCGATCTCCAAATCCCGCCTCTGATTTAGAATTCTGATAGACAATCAAAGAAATATCAAAGCGATTGTACAAGTGGCTAGCGATCGCTTTGATGTACATTGCGACACGATGACCCCGGACCGCCATTTTGCTTGAAAATACGCAATGTTGCAAAAATGTGCTTTGCGAGTCTCACGCTAATAATAGATTGTTGGTATTTTCCAAGACGTAATAACCACGTGTACGTGACACTTGACTAACTGGATGTATTTCTCGGGTATCACGGCCGATTTGTAATTACAATGAAATTATGTCTTTTAAAAGTGCCGAGGAAGTCTTCACCTAGTAAAAAGCTTTGTACTGTAAGCATGATTTATGTAATGTATATTTAGCCGGGTAATCGATCCGATTTTGCAAGGTTACGTAGATTTTGTAGGAGTTTAGAGTCGCAATGCATTTCAGGCAATAGTGAAAATGCGGAAAATTGCCATTTCGGGAAGTTTACCAAAAGCGGAAAAAAGCGGAAGTTGCCATTTTTAAAGAGGGGGTGAAAATTGGGGCTTTAATGTAGGTGCATGCCTCAAATTGTGATATGCTGTAGGATTTAAATATTTTTCTTTGCTGGCAGGTTTTTGATTTTAACACAGTAGGGCTCTTCCATGTCAACACTCGAGAGGTGCACCGCAGCATGTCATGGATTTTTTTTCGTTTTTTTGGTGTGATTAGATATTGATGAGAAGAGAAATGAAAATCCCAAAATTTTTGAGTTCATACACCTTGCGTTTTCCCGCAGGAGCATTCACAAATTTAGGGGGTCACCATCCAAAAATGTTGTTGCGCTGCAACTGAAATTTGAGAGGACCTAAAAACTTTTAATGGAGCCCTCCCAAACTTTGAAATCACTTATCTGGGGAATATTTTGGTTGTAGAATTCAAATCTGGCACTAAAAATGTGATGTCCTTTATTTAAAGGTTTTTTGGGTTGTTAAACTGCAATAGATTTCACCTGGGACTAAGTTCGGGGGGTCAGAATCCATAAGTAACAATATTTTTATCTCCAGTTCTTGTTAATCTGAGTCGCACTGTAGGACTTTTGACCAGTACAATAATAAGCACATTGGGTAAGTAATAAGTGGTTACCCGCCTATGAAAAATTCCTAATTTTGCAATTTGACATATATTGCCCCCCTGAAAATCAAGTGGACATACGACATCACTCCTCTACTTCAGAAGTGACGAACACATCAAAGAACTAATTGAAAGAACAGCTTGGTGTCTTGATGGTCTTCATTGTTTTCAGCACAAGATACTTTTGCTGATTTCCCTATAAATGTATTGGTGATATACATGTGCAGTACAATGACCTCTGGTCACGTATACTTGTGTGGTAACTTTGAGTGTGTTGTTGTGTTGTGAAACAATAAGACAACAAGCTACTGTAGTTCTTCAAAGAACAGTTGTTTAATGATATATCTTCAAAATCTGAAGTAGGAGGGGTGATGTGAATGTCAAACATGGTTTTCAGGGGAGTCCAAAATGTTGTTGAAAAGTACAATACCATTTTCAAGGGGCTGTATTACCTCACTGATTACTTTCTAATGGTTCATATGTATGGTTAAAGTGTCTACTATGTACATTCTGATGACCAAAAGAGGGACGGTTAAAAATTTACTACTTTTGAAGTTATGGACCCCCCAGATTGGCTCGAATGAACAAGGCAAATATTTAGCTCATTAACTCTAAAGTAAACACGTTTGAACTTCCCTGATTGCCAGGTTTGAAATTCTAACACAAAATTACCCGAAAAACGTAGTGATTTTCAAATTTGTGGAGGGCTCCATTACAAATCTGGGACCCAACTCACAACATAGTCTTTAACTTGGGCGGCACGTTGGGGACCCCACCTCCTAAATTTCCAAGCTCTAGCAGGGAAAGAAAACGAAATGGACGATGATGCTCAAATGTCAGGATTTCATATCTCATCAATGTCTACCACCACACTCAAAGTGAAAAAAATCCATGACGCTGCTGCGGGTGCACCCACCCCCAGACTCGAATGTTGAAAGGGAGGAGCCTTATTGTACCAGAATAGTATTACAAACCAGGACTTGTGCAACCAATATTTATGTACCGGTACTGAAATAAATGCAATGGTACAATTGTACTTATGTGGGAAAGAAAAAAAAAAAACTGTGGGAGTTCCCATCAAACACTACATGTGCAAGAACAGGATGCAATACAGCCTGTCTCAAAAAAAATGGTACAAACAGAAAAAAAAAGTGGTTTAAATATGAAATTTCAAAATACGTCATTCTTACTGAACATAATGTAAAAGAACAAAAGACAGGTTTCAATGGTGTTTGTTCATCTCATTTGCTTTGTCAATCCAGGATATAATCATAGTGCGAATATAAAAAATAATTTGTGCCACTTGTAGGCATGGCAGAGTTGTTTCGTCCAGAATGCCATCATGCTGTGTTAAAGCTCAAAAAAGATTGCAATTTGACAAAAAAAGAAAACAAAGATTAAATTTAGTGAACAAAAGAAGTCTACATTTTACGACACAAGTTTTAATAGTAACCTTAATCAGTTCAATTATTAAAAATCTTCTTTTCATAAATAACAAACATTACAAATATATTTGCACGTAATGAAATGGAGTTTGATTTATTACGGTGTAGCTTGTTAAAATCATGCAGACGGAATGTAGGTTGAACCAAAATTAAACACTCCAAAATCCAAAGAAATGGTTTTTTTAAAATATTGCACTACTTTGGCATTACTTAATTGTTGATGTGAAGGCAATAAAAATTGGAATTGAAGCAAAAGTATCAAGTGGGGTAGGACTTTGATTTCATGTACTTCAAGATTCAATAGAAGGAAAACTCTTCCTCCAGATTGCTGTACGTCGGTTGTACGATCATGTTTCTCATCTGAAAAACAACAGCATGTGGAAGTTATTCACTTTATCTTGAAAAGCCAGAAACGTACTGATAATAACTTCCACATTATGTAACTGTTTAGTATCTTTTTAAGTTTCTTTTATGAAGTTAATCCATTTTTAAAGGAATTTCATATCTGTTCAAGGGTGAAAGAACTTATGTTTAACTAATTGTTTCACTGTTTTCACTCAACAGAAAGTGGCACAAAACAAGATTTTGTGTTTCCGCAGGTAAGCTGGAGTTATGTCTCGATTGAAATAAGCAATTGAGATGAAACAAAAAATACTTGCAAAGGCCTGGTCTTTCTCTTGAATATGATATACAACACAACTTACTTGGTTTGAGATATAAGATTGAAAAAACATCGGTTTTGATTGTACATTTTTTTTTGAGGGACAGGCGGTCGTGCCCTGAGGAGATCAGAAAAGTCAACAAGGTCAAAGGAGGCCTATTTGTCTGACTTTGTGTTGAACAGAAACAATGTAAATGTCCACCCACCCGGTACCAGGCGACATGTTTGAATTTTTCCTGTTTGTGTGCATTACGATAGAAAACCATTGAGAGGAAGTTCTTGCCTCTGTTTGCCAAAGGACTACGTACTCGTAAGTAACTGTGCCACTAGTTTCCTGTGTACTTCGAAAAAAAGTTAACCATTAGTGTACATTATCAGTTGCCCTCTGGGACACCCCAGTCATGCCAAAAAAAGGAATTGTAAGTGAGTTTTTTTTTGTCTTTTAACCTAACGTTTCAAGGGCATTTGCAAACGCCGACAGAGGAAGAATTTGATGTTGTTCTGAGATGCCATGTAGAAAATTTTGAAAGTTTACTAAAACCCAGGGTTATTTAGATGCTCACTGGCCCTGCTATACTAAAGGTGCAACGAGAGATGTAATATAACAGGTGTCCCTAAAAAAAGTGAAAATTATGATTTTGCCAACTGGTGTAAAGCTCTCTATAAAAATTATCCCCATTTGGGGGAAAGGGGTTTAAGCTAGACTGTTTCTTGGTACAAAAATAGTGAAATTTATATTTCCTATACGAGCAACTCTGTATGGTTTCTATTGAAATACAGGGTCCCAAAAGAAAGTCCCCCACCCTAAAATTCAAGGACATTTTGTTGACATAACTTCACTTAGAAACTGGATGTTGGAAGATTTAAAGGTTTGAAGAGAGAAAACATTTGGCTCTGCCACAAAAGTCATTGCTTTTCAAAAAACACCTTTGCATCAAACGGTCCCTTTTTCCAAAAAATGATGCGGGTCAGAAAAAGTGGCACTTTACCGTATTCACAGGTCTAAAGTAAGAAATTAACATTGACAACAACGATTTCATTTCCATTATTCATTGCGAGCTGAGGTAAATAAGCTTAAAGACAGGCATTGACGGATGGAGCAAAAAAACAAATAACAAGACACATAGCAGAAAATCAAGAATGGAGTAGCTTACATTCATCAGTATCAAAATGGTCATTTTCTTGTATGGTGCTCTTTTATGAAAGAAAGAGGGAATGTTTGAAATGCCTGGTTCAAATCAAAATAAGCTTATTGTTTTGCCATTCAGGGGGACTCAATAGTCAATGTTTCCTCCATCTGCACTGATAACATATTGCAGTGTTTACACATGCGGTTTACAAATTGCTGATGTTCTGTTGATGATGTGGTTCCATGCTCGCGGATAATTCCACCAGTTGACCAGTATAGAGCTTTCCTTTAGTGTCGAATCTGTTGCACATTTAGAATGGTGTGGCTGATGAAAATCTCTCTCATTGTTGTTTGTCTGCATATTGTCTTGTTTGTGCATCTGGTTGCCTATGGTTAATGTTTAAGCTCCGTAGTGTCGATCTGTTTCACATTTAGACGGTGTTGCTTATGCAAATCTCATCTCATTGTTGGTTGTCTGCTATTGTCTGGTTTGTTCATCTGTTTGCCCCCCCCCCATATGTTATGTTTTACGCTCTGATTAAGTCAGACCACATGAAAGGAAATAAAATCGTTGTTTGTAAATTGAGAATTTCTCGACTTTAGCCTTTGACTATGTAAAGTGCACTTTTTCTGACAGCATCATTTGTGGAAAGGGAGTGTTGGTTGATGCCAAAAAGGGTTTTGTGAAAAGCACCGGACTTTTGTGGCAGGGCCAAATGTTTCCCTCTCTTAAAAACTTTTAAATTTTTCCAATCACCCCAGCTCTAAGTGAAGTTATGACAACGAAATGTCCTCGAAATTTTAGGGGGGAACTTATTTTCCCACCCCCCCACCACCCGCCACCGAACCCCTTATAAGCATATACAAATCACCTTTTTGTTTTAATTTAAAGTTGTTTCTGTAGCGAAATCAAGTAAGGAATCTATTGGGTGTCTTTATCTATATGAAAGGGTCACTAAATACACAGAAAATGGATGACTTGAAAATCTTCTTGTTGCACTTTAATGAATTGAGAATCCTCAGTCACTTACTGAAAGCGTTTTCTGCGAATTTGGCCGGTCGTGATCTCAAGTGGCTCAATCTTAGAGATGGTGCATGATGTACCTAACTGTTTTCGTGATGCAGCAGGAACCCCCAGGACAATCCAGTATGGCTACGCCGGCTCAAGAGGACCAGAATACTGCAGTTATGGGGATTTCAATTAGGAATTCTGGTACCACTAGTACCCCAACCCAACACACACCACAACTAGATGTACTTAACACACAGTCAAAATGTCAAGAGAAAAATATAGCTTTTCCAGTAGTACCAAAATCTCAGGTTTGATGGTGGAAAGGGGGGGTCGACGTGAGGAGCGGGTGGTAGATTTTGTCTTCTATTTTGAAAGTATGGGTAGCAGAGCTGTAAAAAATGCAAAATTTCCCGGGAATATGATCAAAATTTCCCTCTAAGATAGTAAAATTTCCCTCCAAGATTTCAAAATTTCCCTTTCTTATGTATTTCTTTATTTTAAGGTAAAAAATTTCCCTCCAAATAGCAAAATTTCCCGGGAATAACATTCCCAAATTCCCCACTTTTTCCAGGCATGATGGGTAGATATGATGATTTCAAGTGCTTCATTATAATTTGCAGGTGATATATAATGCCAACGGTGAGTTGTGTGGACACTATCCCGGGAAACTGGTGCTCTTAGAATACACAGTGGATCAAATTCACAAGGAGCGGTAAGGTTGCATGTCATTTTCTCATAAACAAAATAGATAATTTTACATATCGCTTTGCTAATTTTGTAAGTTTTTATGTATGTAATGCATACAGGTTGTGGGTTCATAGCAAAGCTCAAAGCAAGGATTTTTTTTTGAGTGGGATTTTTACGACAAGTAAACTTTTTGGAGGGGATTACCTTGGATACCCCAATCCTTCCACAAAGATAAAACCTGTTCTAAATGAACACTTCATGTTGCTTTTGTCATTGCAGGGTGGAAAGTATGTATGATATTCCAAAACTGAGAGATCTCATGTTCAAATCACGTTTTGCAAGATGTCGAGAGCGTTTTGTAGTTCCTGTCATACTTTATGATGGAAAGGTAAGAGGGTTGCTTTTATACAGTAACAAAATAGAATGTGTAATATCAGCTTCTTAATTTGTGCAGTAATCAATGACATAACCAGTTTTCTTTGGAATGTGAAAACTCCATTGATTGCTATATATTTAGGCTTACAATAGATAACTTCACAGTCCATAAGCGGGCCATTTTGCATTTCAAGGTCAAGACTAACATTTGAACTATTAAAAGTTGCAAAATTGAATTTGTCATGCACAAAAACATATAATTGGACACTTACATCTTTAAAATCAGTTTATATTAACGATTTGACCTTGACTGAAAGTGCATTGACCTTTAGACATTTTTGGCCATAGCGTCCTCATTTGAAGTCAGATCTATAACAAACTATACATTTTTTGATTCTGTATGATAAGGCGAGTAATTTGACATGCATATTAATTCAATTGCAACAGTTCTCAATTTTTACCCCTGTGTTAACTTTATTGCCCCTTCCCCAAAATGCCAGAACATTGAAGCGGCAAGCCCAAGTCAAAAACCTTCAATATTGATCAGGGAACCCCAAGACGCCTTCAAATCTTAGTCTCCAGAGTTTGGTCACGGGATCTACAGGCTGGTCTTCTACTATGTATTTATTAAGAGAAGATACCAGGAGCTTCCCACAATGCATTGCTTCCATTGGAAGTTTTTGTACAGGTTGCCATGTGGATCGTTAGAGATGAAACGCTCTTAAAATGCAAGTTTGTGATCAGTACTGTAAATTTAGCCATGTTTCATCACTAACGACCCACATCAGTAACTTTACAAAAACCTCCATTGGAAACAATGCATTGTGGGAAGCTAGTGAAATCTTCTCTTGTATTTATTGCTCACTTTCTTGTGATGTTTTACAGCACATCTGCAGGTCAGCTTACCACTCTCTGGAGGCATGACAAATTTATGGCCGATCAGGGGAGGATGGGATTATTCTTTTCAGTAGAGATAAGTTAAATGTGCGATATCATACCCCGCAAACATAATTACGATATAGCAAAATGATAAATGAAGAAAAAAGATATTTACAGATATGCATGTCACCTCTAACGTCATTCGCCCCCGAGATGGAACAATAAAAACAACAATTTGCCTGCCCCACTGCCGGAAAGCCATTGCTTTTCAAACTTGCGGCTATAAATCCATTGAGCCATGGATAATGCCAGTAGTGGTCATACTGTGTACCTCAACCAGGTCAGGTGCAATTTGTGTTTATCAAATGACGTGTAAATGGCTATATGAACAAAATTTGCATTGCTCTGCTTGATTGAAAAAATGAATCAACATTGGAATAATTTTGTCATTCTGGGGGAAATATTTCCATTAAATTTAGGCATGTAAATACTGGACTAAGAAGCAGAAAATAGTAGGACCTTGCAGTATAAACTTTTAATTTCCCCACTAAAATATAGGAAAGGGTTTTGCAATAAAAATTCCCTATTTGAAAGATGCTGCAAACCCATTGTTGGTGAAAATCTTGCTAGCATCTATCTATCTTGACACAGAAATTATATTTTAAGGTAAGGAAAGTAAGTAAGTGTAGTAACGAAAGTATTCCCTGGTCTCATTTATTTTGGAAACACTGGCTTAACATTAGACAAAGACTTAAATGACCTCAATATTAGTAAGGCTAGGGCAGCCCGCAAATTATTTTTCACGCATATTTGTTGCCGATGAATTCTGGACGTACGCCCCATTTTCAGAGAAAATACATATACCTCTTGGAAAGTGCCAAGAAAACCAATTGGGAAATCATTGGGCTTGGCTAAATTTAGGGAAGCTTCGGAAATCGTCTCCAAAAATATCATTTCGGTCAAATATGATCAGTATGTTGAAGGTTGTGGGGAGAATTTGATTGGAACACCCAAAACAGGTTTTGGTTTCTTGATAGATCCAAAACACGCTAAAAATCTTTTGCCTCAAGTCATTTAGGCAATGGATGGTTATGTCCTGCCCTTCAAATTCCAAAGAAAAGGGAACCCTTTCAAACAATTACTTTTTTTCTGTTTTTACACAGACCCTTCCGATAACCCCAAGTTTCCCGAAATTAGGATTCACCATATTGGTTCTCTTGGTCCGCTCAAAATCAAACTGATGAATCTTTGAGATCTTAAAAAATCTTAATGTTGCCAGGCCACTGGCCATGTGGTTTGTATCCAGTGTTTTTAAAGACAATGTGACGTCAAATTGAGTCACCCTATGTGAATTTTTAACATGTCTATAGCCCAAGAGGCTTCTACCTACTGCATGGCTTGATGCAAATGTATGTGTCCCTGTCTCAAAAAGGCGATAAACAACAAGTAGGCAATTATAGACCTGTTTTATGCTATGTGGTGTGGTTTAAAGTTATGGAAGAGAGCTAGTTTTTCAAATTTTAATTTCCTTGTTACTTAATGATAAAATTGTTTTATTCTCTCAATCATGCTTATCAAGGGCAGTTCCACAGTCACACAAATGCTTGAGGTAATTCACGAAATCAGTTCTATTATGGACAACGCTGGGCAGGTAGGGGACATTGGGTCCTTGATTTTTCAAATAAGCTTTCGAGAGGTTCAAATTAAATCCTCTTTCATAAACTTCGTTCCTTTGGCATTCATTGTGATTTATTACAGTGGTTTTGAGGCGCATTTTTTATCTGACGGGAAGCGCCAAAGAGTTGTTGGTGATGCGGGTTATTATTCAGACTGGCTTTCCTGTCTGTTTTCAGTGTGCCGCCAAGGCTCTATTTTAGGTCCCCTTCTTTTCGTTTTATTCATCAATGACTTGCCCAGCGTTGCCCATAGTGTCAAGATAGCATTATTTGCTGATGAGCCCATGTTTTTAAACATCAAAATAGATCCCACTGGGCCCATCGTATCCAAGAGACTCTAATTCCTTGTGTTAATTGGAGGCAAGTCCTGGGAGCTTAATTTTCATCCATCAAAGTGCCAGTCGGTCCTGACTATGACGAGACGTCATAAACCAATCAATAATTCATTATAACATGAACGGTACACCTTTGAGTGCAATTGATGACTATCAAAGATGTGGATTTTGATGTTTCTTCGAAAATCAACTGGCATTGTCAAGCAACAGAGTGGATGAAAAAAAATGCAAATCAGAAATTGGGTTGATTATGCGCACTGTAGGTTTCCAATGCCCATGAGCGGAGTGACTTTGACCCTTATAGATCCCTGATCAGGACTGACCTTGAATATGATAGCTTGCCTTGGAGGGTACATCAAAACAAAAAAACATTCAGCTTTTGGAAGGTGTCCAAAGGCGAGCTACCAAATTCATTTATTGCCTTATCCTGATAGGACTATAAGCGAGACTTACGAGCCTCAATCTCCTGCCACTCACCCTAGAGAGGACAAGACTGATTGTTATTCTTTTTAGATGTAAAAGTGGTCATTATGACCTTGACATCAAAGTTGTGGAATTCAGCGGCAGCAACAGACAGGACCATCCCACCACAAGATCATCTTCTGACATTTAGTTTAACGCGGGCTCAGGTTTGCAGGACTGAGGACATAAAGCAACCTATTTCAATTGTATGTTTCTCTTATGGAAAACCAGCTCCCCTTTGAAACCAGACAAAAACTGGTTCTTTTGTACTTTCAAATCTTCAGGTAGTGACTTTTTAAATCAGTTTGCTACAAAAGTTTTGATCCATCAACATGTGTAACTTGGGGCTTAGTCTGCACATGTACAAATTGCAGGCATTAGGTAATTTGGGGGTTCACCATTTGGCTTTCATTAATTCTTGGAGGTGGTATGGTCCTAGAGGTGATTAAGCTCACCTGTTTGTCCCTACCTTTTCACTGTGGAATCTTTTGGTTGCAATATCTCACTGCTACATACAAATGCTTGATGATTGTGGAAAAAAGGTCTTGTTCTCTAATCCTCTGGTTGAAAGGGGAATTAACATCAAACTAACAAGAAAGATTATCCAAGGAAGGCTAAAATCAAGCGTAGAACCAAGCTATAACATTCCAAAGCAAGCTCAAAACAAAAAAGGAAACAAGCAAACCCCTTGAGTAAACAAGCACGTAAAAGCTAAGTACTTCACTTGAGTGCCCTCAAGTGGTTTTGCTATTGTTTGTTCACAAGTGCTGGGTTATTTTTTTATAGCTTGCTTCAGCTTGGTATATACTTGCTATGTGCTTGTTTTGCTTGTTTTTCAACTAGTATTAAGAGGGAAGGTATTGTTAACTGCAGTTAATTCCCCTTTCATTTCAGTGAATGTAAACAAGATGATTTTTAAAACAAGCCACTATAGGTTAGCCAGTGTCTTAAAAAGTATATTTTTATTCTGTTAATCTTGTGCAATATTTTCTGAATTTTTCTTTTTATTGCTGTTGTGTAACCAGTGATGGAAAGTTAATAAATAAAATAAAATAAATAAATTATACAGATATACTATTGAGCTATGCTCATGTGTTTAAAAACAAATTGCACTAAAAATACAACTTGGAATATTGCCATTCCTAATTAGCAGTAGGTTTATTTACAGGATAATCTTAAACGACAGTAAAGACACCTCTTAATAATTCTTCAAGGCTAACGTGGAGCCTTCATATTCTGAGGGAGGGTAAATAAAAGGGTAAATTGCCCAGCCAGCACACTAGGCATTCTTTGCGTGATTTTGTTGTTTTTATTTTGTTTGGTTTTTTTTAGCAGCAGGGATACAGATGTTAAATACAGAGGTTATTTGTCCAGCTGGCATTCATAGGAATTTGTTTTGTGGTAGGGAGTTAGGGTTATTGATCTTTAAAATTATTTTTTTCCATTCTGTGGGGAGAGGAAAAATACCGAGCAGGCATTAGCAGATTAAGGTCCTTAAAGATAAATCAGCACTCAGATAACCATGATTGCATATACGTGCGGGTACGGTGTTACTATCGGGTTAATTATCATCCATTATCAGACTCTTCACAGCTAATTCATTCACATGGTGGATTTTGGACATTTGCGAGCAAAACTAACATGCCAAAATCTTGCATACGAGAAGAAAAAACGAGGGAGCTTCGCTCACAAGATCTATAACCATACCTTTAATCAGGGAAGATCGGTATTCCCACCTTCCCTGCTTTAATAAGAAGTGAAACTTTACTATTTGTATGGAGTAATTTGTAAACCTCACTATAGTAAAAAAAAAAAAAAAAAAAAAATTTGGAAGTAAAGCAACATGAGCAAAGCCAGATAATAAGGGTATATTATCAACACAATGCATTGCTCACTTGTTTACGGTAGCAAAAACTGACAAAAAGACTTGTTTATGGTGAGCA
>JAMKCH010040618.1:0-13724 GCA_023653785.1 Ophioderma brevispina | reverse complement strand
TCAGACCTATTTCCTAGCACTAATTCAGTTGACTCATCATGTTGTACTGATTCAGCTAAGAGCCTTTTTCCACCTTCTAATGGGAATCGGCCTCTAGGGTGATGTTTTATTTGAATCTGGCATCATTGGTATTTCCTATCCTGCTTCGCTCCTGACAAGTTTTAACCTATTGTAGTCCTGTCCTGTAGCACAGGTATATGCTTCCCCATTCAAGCGTCTGGCCTCATAGCCATGCTCCTATTATGCTAGGGAATTATCTCTTTATATTAAATGTTAAAGAACAATAGCTCATGTGCACCTTCTTCAACGCACACTGGTACCTTTGGCTTTTGATTACCCATTGCCACTCCAATTCTTTTTGCAATGCCTCGGCATTTTTTGCACTTCTGAGTTTTTTTTCGACACTGCTTTGGTCTGTGGTCATGGTGCATACTTGATTTCTCCGATTGTTTTCACCATGATAGCTTCTTCCAACCCTGGCAAGCACTAATTTAATCGTTATCTTTGTTCATCCAAACCATGCCCTAGTGTAGGGCATACGATAACTCCAACTTCCGACTTGAAATATACACATGCATGTATTTTGGATCTGTATTGTACACCTTACCATGGATCTTACCAATCTGCTATATTCCAACATGTCCACAGAGCTATGGTTTGTAGAATCTGCCATTTTTACTGGTATCATAAGTTAGACAAAACAGTGAGCAGGAAGTCCCTATGTGCCTACTTAGGTACCACGATTGAAAGGGACTGTTTGTCCATTGAGTCTTTATTTATTTTACAATATACTTCTCTTCCCTGCATCTCATGGATCCCAGTGCTTTATCCTTTATTTTTAATCAATAACCACCCCTTTAACTTCATTCTTTGGGCCAATTTTGGGCGAAGCGGTTCAGCGCTAGGCCTTCTAGGCCCCTTCCTCCCTTCTCTCTTCCCACCTGGTTGGGTTTTGGAAGTCATTCTGCTCCGTTTCAATTGCCATTGTTTTGCATCAGATTCCCACCAGGGTTGAGGCAGTTGCTTTCCGCGTTTTTTTCCCCGTTCGGGCAATGGTTCTCCGTTATCTTTCCTGCACTTGGTGCAGGAGAGATTTGTGGGTTGGTTTGGGGGTTTTACTTCCCTCTTCATTCACGATAGACAATGTACAGAACAATAAGCAAAGTTAGCGTTTTCCTAACTGTTTATTGTTCAAGCAATGATTATCCTAGTTCCCACTTCTATCTGATAAATTTTGGCCACTCCATCTGGATACACTTCTGTTGCCACTCTATCTGAATATCCTACTCTGTCTGGCTCCCCACGTTTGGCACCCTTGTTTGGCGACCTCAGTTGGCCTGTTTTGTAATTTAGGCTGCACATGTCCCGCTTGTGCATAAACCAAAGAGGAACTGCGTCCCACCCACCAACCTGCCGCCACCTCCCTGGTTGCACATATTTTCTTCAAATCTTTTCGCCCTTTGGGAAAGCATTGCTTAGGGGCGAGCGGGTCAGCGCTAGGTGTCTTCTCTTAGGCCCCTTCTTGCTTCCCACCTGGTTGGGTTTTGGAAGTCATTCTCTCTGCTCCTTCTCCGCTTCAATGGCCATTTTTCAATCAGATTCCCAACCAGGGTTGAGGCAGTTGCTTTCCCCGTTCGGGCAAATTGGTTCTCTTATTCGCCTGCACTTGGTGCAGGAGAGATTTGTGGTTGGTTTTGGGGTTTAACATATCCCGTCTTCATTCACGATAGACAATGCGCAGAACAATAAAGTGTCTTTTATTTCTAATTCACCATATTAATCAATTTATTTACACTTCGCACTTGGACGTTTGTAGTGTGGATTGGCGAAGAAAATCCCGCACTCAATAATAATAATAATAAAATAAAGCTACTTGTAAAGTCTCATATCTACGCCTGCTGGGTTGCTCACGGCCACATTGAAAAAAAAAAATACAAACAAAACAATATAAAACTACAGAACATGCCAATGGACAATAAATTACTTAAAGGCTGACTCAGGAAGATTTCAAAATGATATTTTTTGTGTTTTCTAATTACAAATGTCATCTAGAACTAAAAATGGTCAACTAAAATGCTGAATTCCAAAGATAGAAATGAATCAGATTTTTCGTTTTCATGCAGTAAACATTTATGCACAGTATAACAATGCCATAGGATACCGTGTATAACAAGGTTTCCCAACCTGGGGGTCGCGGACCCTTAACAAGGGGGTCGTGAAGTTAATTTAAATGAAAATGAAAGTACTTGTCCAAAAGGCAGGAACAGAATTGGTTAATAATATAATTTAACTTAATATAATTTAACTACTGTAAAAGTGGAAATTTTCACGCTACATTAATTTTCGCGCACTTCTGAGCTACGGCGAAATTAAAAACTCGCGAAAACGTTTATTTTGTGTGTAGGTCTATGTAGGATAGCTGAAAAGAGCGAATTTAAAAACAAACAAAAATGTTAAAAATTACAGAAACGCGAAAAATTACATGCGCGGAAATTATCACTTTTACAGTATGTCATTGTCAAGCAAGCCAAACTGATTTTGCAGTGTTTGAATCAATTGAATTTGTACCTGTATTTGATTAGTAAAATTTCTGCGCGCTTAGCGCGCAAATCAGTATGAATTGTCACTTACAGGACGGTTCAAAGATCAAAACTGAACTTGACTATAATGAAATTTGTCATGTCATGCAAGCCAAATTGATTTGCAGTGTTTGATTAATCATTAGAATTTGTATTTGATTAAAATTTTTGCACACTCCGCTCAGTACAAATTGTCACTTACAGGACTGTTCAAAGACCAAAAATGAACACGATTGTAATGAAATTAGTGGCATTTTTGCACACTTCGTGCGCACTTGTTTTAGGAGAGCACCATACTGTTATATTATCCACAAAATTTTGATTAAAGTATTATTTTCTCAATTTTATTTGAGAAAAGATTTCTCACGGGAAAAGTACTTTGTTTATGATAAAAAAAGGAGCAGGGGATTCCCTAGTGTTGTTTGTGGTCATGTGTCTTATGGTGGGACACCTTTGCATTACAAACCCCATTTTTTGTGATTTACCCTCCGTTTCACTTATTTATTATGTAGTTTCAAAACTATACATCTGACACCCATAAAACTATATATTTTTGGAAAGCTTATGGTTCAAGGAATCCATTTGTACTAGTTTCATGATGGTATTCAGGGTGGTCACTAAAATATATAGGGTGATATTATGAAAAACATCAGATTTTGTTCATTACATGCATTTTCTCTGGTGGTAAAGAATCTTAAAACCAAGTACATATTATTACAGGGTACACCATAAGCTTCAATAAAATATATAATTATAATATGTTTTGATGAGCTCCAATGGTAATACAGGGTGCACAAAATAAGTATACAAACTTGTTAAAATTAAAGGCCAGGTAATCAATATTGAATATTTTATGAAAATGTGAAAACAGTAGCTACGTACTCTATTAATAGTCTTGGGACAACTCAATTAAGTCTGGTATGCCATATAAATGTTAACCAGAGTCGTTTAAAAAGTATAGGGTGTACTGTGTGTAAAATACTACATTTGAAAGGTGCTATAAATGCAGAGCACTTTAAGTTTCACATGTGTGTAGTTAGACTTTTATTTCTTAAATAAGCCCAAATCAATTTTAATGTCAACTTCAAATGTTACAGCTTTGTGTACTTTTAAACAGTTTTAAATACGTACAGGGTGTCTAATTTAATATAATCATGTCAACAAACAACATGTGACAGCACAATTAACAAATATAAAACAAGATAGTGAGGATATTCAACAGTAGGGGTATTTTATGACATTTTGCAGCTTATGTTACCTGCTCATTACTAATACCTCATGGTCACACCATAAACTGGGGCAATGTAACAATGTTAGATCAAAATTTTGAGCACTGTATAGCATCCAATAGTGTTTAAGGTTTTATTATTTTTAATTAATTAACCCAATTAATCCAATTTTAATTACCATTTTTGTGTAGACCTTTGTAAGATTTAAGGGCTACATTTAAGTTGCATTTGTTTCCAATTTATTGGACACTAATATCCTTCTGATTTAGTTCATTTTCCGTAAGACATGAACATGAGCGGTTGTGACCTTTATCAACCTAATCATTAATTCTGGTATTAATTGCAAGGTAAATTACAATTAAATTTTAATTTTGCTTCAAAATTAACCAGCATGCACCAGGAAAAGCTAGTATTATGTTAAAAGCACATTCTGTATTAGATTAACACACATTACAATATGTGTCAGAACAATAAATTCATTTTCCCATTGAGTTTATACATACTCCTCCACCGCCACTCCACCTGATTTACCTTCGTTAATATTTGTGAACTTTTTGCTAATTAAACAAATGTTAATGTTCAAATGTAATACAAATTTAGAAATTTGAATAATAAAGCTTTGAAATGAGCCCTAACTTAAAACAACTGAACAATCAACGCTCTTGCAGCAGCTTGTTAAACATAGAAGAGGGGGATCAATGTAACGCCACCAACTGTATGGGTGTCCCACCATACGACACGTGACCTTGTGCAAGGTGCACCTGTTAGATAGATTGCACAATAGGGGAAAGGGGAATTCCCCAAGATGTAAACTTAGAAACTGAGTCAACTTGTTTATGCTTTGAGATCAAAACATTGCATGATCTGGGGATTCCCCCATAAAGTTATATATGTAAAGTGATGCAATTCAGATGAGGTAATTTATGTGAATTCCAATTGGTCAGCTAGTGCAAGGTTATGTTTATGCATGATGCTGTGGTAATATCTATTTTAAGACTATTTTAAGACTACCGCATCCAATAGTAACAAGTAGCTAGAAGTTATAGCTAGTTCTAATCTGCAATGAGTAGCAGACCTGTAAAGTACCATAGTGCCAGGATTTATAATTCCATGTGAGCCCAAGTCGCTGTAATTATTCTACTGTCGTCTTTGAAGCCAAAAGTGCTGGGAATCAAAATAGGATTCCAAATTGTGGACAGATAGAAATCGTGGTGATTATCATGGACTGATACTGTGGAATATTAGTGTCGTCGAGGGACTTAACTTGTCGTCTTGAACTGCTGGACAAATGTTATCTTCAGAACTGAGAAGATTCCCGTGGAATATTACCTGAGGATTTTTAAGTGTGACTTTGCATGCTGTCATTTTGGAGTCTCACTGTGAGGATATATCATCGTTGAACTGCAACGCTTTCAACACAGGACACTAGTAAACTCTTAAGTATTATAATCTTAAATATTGTGTGTAATTTTATGTAATTTTGTTTTTGGACATACCAAATTCTTGAACCAAACCAATTAAAAATTATTAAATCTGTTTTATTACATAAAATTCAGATCATTTGTGCACAAGGCTCATTTATTTGTGTTTGTAAGGTATTTCTGACCTTTGATGTCCACGAGACATCATAACAATACCCTTAGAATGCTGCAACCGAAATTTTTAATTAAGGATTGCCCTTGCTTCCCTGTCATCAGTAGATTCAGAGCTTCCGGTAGATATAGGCAACCTTGTTGCAAGCCCCTTCCCCGATCCGCTCGAAAAATTGGCTTGCCACTAACGTACTTCTCCACAACACCTTCAATATATTCTCAAATTTCTTTTTGAGAATATATTATTTTGAGCAATGGGGGTCGCCGCAAGCTAAGTGTCAAGAAATGGGGTCTCGGGACAAAAAGGTTGGGAAACCCTGGTGTATAACAAAAATTCCATATCCGGAATTTTATAACAAAGTTGTGATTTTCTCTATGAAGGACTTTGATTTGAGCTTATAGTTATTTCACACAGTGATTAGTATATGGACAAGCATTGTGTATATGCAAAAAACTTGATTTGTTTGGAAAATGAGTGCGCCCTCATCGGGAAATCTCTGAGTCGGCCTTTAAACATTATTGAAAACTTTGTGCATATGTTTTTAACAGTTTCTTAAATGTTGTATTACACTGAGCAGTTTTGAGCTCAGATGGCATTTCATTCCACAAGTGTGGGAACCCACCCCCGCTTCATTTTATATATGTGCACATCTTAATTTACAAAAATAAACCATCAATAATATTTAAGTATTATACAGTTCAATTTTAAATTGTTTCTAACAAATTGCACAAGTATTTTGGAAAGCGAACATTAATTGCAACCCCCTCCCACATCCAACCCTGTGTGGCCTGATATATGAAATCTCCATGAACACCTACTTATGATTAATATTCAACACAAAACCTAACCCACAAAACTGTTGATCATACCAAGAGCTGAGAAGTATATATAGTCCAGGTTGCAGATTCATAGATAACTAATAATCAACCTCGTTTTATTAGATACATAAGGTTTTTCAACAATTTCTAGACCAGTTTTTTATGCACTTAGAAAACTGTGTAGGGACATTTCGCAGATTGAGGGCTGCTCATTAAAATGACGTTGCGTGACGTCAGAATATTTGAGAAACAGACAGGTTGTTGAATCATTGGAAATTTGTATTTACATGTTTAGAAGCTGCATAAATTTCCCCACATGTGCAATCGTAAGAATAGGTGTAGCAAATAAACCATTCTATCATTGATGGCTACTTTCCGCGTCAAAATCGGAATTATGAGTGAAGTTTCAGAGGATTTACTGCATCGTTCCATATCCAGTTTTTCTCTCTTTGGCCTTTGATTGCTACAGTTTGACAAGTAGTATTTCGAACTTATTTCCTTCTAATCATCTTTCAAACATTTTATCATAAGCCGACATTTTTTATGGCAAATCCTGAAGGTTTAACCTTTATACTCGTACCATATTTGACCTGCATTGGTTGTAATAAACTTGTGGCATTTTCCATTATGCATAGATTCAACCCTTCGAAATTTTGACTGTCACTGCATGCCACCCTGGTTGAAGAAGCCCCGATCGGGAGATGTCTTACACACGGCGCGCTATATAGTGCTCATTAATTATGTTTGTAGCCCGAGTCCCCGGCCCTCATTCATAACTAACAAACATTGCAGATAATGCGTTTGTCAATTGAAGTCCCGGCCCCCGGGTACCCGGGGCGTGCGGGGAAGTCGGCATGAATTTGATTAAAAAAACTGACAAATTCCCCGCTAACTCCCGCCGAATTCCCTGTACTGCGGGACAACATTTTATGTCGAGTTCACGACGAACTCCCGGCACCCAACCCCGGGGAATTTGTTCGAAGTCCCGCCCAGGTCCCCGCCCAGGTCTGCGTGTGTTCCTGGCCCGACAGCAATAAAGCGATACAGGAAGGGAATTTGTCTTTCGACGTTTCAAATGTGACTGAAGCTTAAAATCACGAAAGCAATATTAAATCGAGATTTTAAGCAGGGGCCAAGTCTCCGCGATTTTATAAAAATTGTACTTTCCACTGGTGTCAATTCCAGATCACGTTCAGTCTTGACCTACGCCGATTGAATGATCCCCAACAATCAACGACGTATGAAAAAATCAGGCTAGCAAAAAATTAAATAATGGTATATTCGGAATTTTTGCCTGACACGTGTTCAAGGCATTGGCCAAAACTCGCTTTTATTCTCAACGTTACTTACATCACGGTTCGCTCGCACGGATGGGAATCCCATTAAGTTGCCATTAACAGAATAGTCCAGGAGGCGACCTGATTTGGGGGGTCTAGATGCACTCACCTACTAGCAAGTTGAAGTAATGTTTTTCGTTAGAAACCTGCCTAGATACTATTGGGTTTGGATAATAAAAAATTCTGAAATCAGGGCAAAGATTTGATATAACTGCTTTTATTATTCATGTATGTCAAATAGGTCATCAAATTTTCAGCAATTTTTTTAGGGGTTCCGGGGTAACACTTTCGAGCACACTTTCAAAATCTGAACAAACGATCCTAAAATGTATTTGAGTAAAAAGTCAAAGGTGTATAGAAAGATTGTGTATTTTAAAAATATATTTGGTTTATGGGTAGGTATGGCTATTTAAGGTAATAACATGGCATTTTTGGGTTCAAATTTAGCAAATTTTGGGATTTTTTTTATCTTTTTTAAAATATGTTATCCTTAACACATACATGATGAATTGAGCTAATTTTGTTCTTGTCGAAGATAACAATTGCTGGAAGTTTTTTGGGAAAGTATTGAAAACCCATTTTGTTACTTTTTCGTAAATTAGCTAATAAATATGCAATTTTTCCAAAAAATGCTAACAAATCATGATTTTTAGCTGTGAGAGTTACGGGACATTCAACTTAGGTTGGGGCCCCTTGACAGTAAGAATGACTCAAAGTTATTTTAAGGTTCATTGTACATAACAATGTACACATAAAGTCAGGAAATAAGGAATTGCAATCTTTTTTTTTAATGGTTGCCATGGTATCCAGTAACCACTAGAGCTGTGAATAACTAAAGTAGAGAAAAATAGTTATAGGACAATAACGTTTGAGTTATTTCCACCTAATGGACTCATGACACCATGGTGTGATATTTAGTAAACACATCTGAATCGGACAGTCATCATAGCATACCGTTGCCATGGAAACGCGCAAAAGATGCATGGAAACACGGTGATTTTTTTTAGAAGGCTGAAAAGTTACGGGAGCTTTTTTGAATTATTTTCGTGATCCTTGAGGAACGGAATGGCTCAAACTTTGGGGTTCGTTTTACATAATAAAGTACACCAAAGTAAAGAACTAGCAATTTTTATGGGTGCCATGGTAACCTGTAACCACTAGAGCTGTGAGTAGAAAATAGTGGTCACACTAATAGTGAACCGTGACATTAGTAACATTTGAATCGGCCACCAAAAAAAAATTATTACCATCGGCAACACACCCAATATAAATTTGAATATAAAATTGGGGTTTTCACACTCTTAAGAGGCGTCCATAGACGCAAAGAAACCACTTTCGTGAAGGAAAATGTGCATGAAATTTATATCACGTGAAGGGTATAAGCAAACGCCAAATTCAGGCAATAAAAAGTGATTATTTTTATCATCCTGGCGTTGATTGACCATAAATTGTTGTTAAAAATGAAACTTGCAACACAACAAAAAAGCTAATGACCCTTGCATTATCCCTATATTAAAATAATATTTAACCCAAAACTGTTTTAGGCAATCCTGTATTGAAATATATAGGCACAGGAGAACTTCCCCTAACAGCTTCCCAGGGACACAATTCATGGCCATGGCAGAGAGCTTAACTCGATTATAGTCGAGTTCAAAATTAAGTCCCCATTCTGGAAGTTTATAGACTTTCATTTAAGGGTGCGTTGTTCGATCGTCTGGGACCCCTCCGATTTACCGGACGGAAGTAGTATCGATTAGATATCAGATGAAAGGCCATATTGTTTCCTTGTTGTCCTGAAATTGTGAACCATCAAATCATTTATTTCCAAGATATGAACAAAAAAACAGCCGTTTAGTGGTTAACAATCAATATTAGCACAATATTGAATAGGGCTTTGCAACATTGCATTATGCGTTACATTCAAAACCGCAAGTTTGTTTCCCACGGTACTTGATGGGGGTGTATGGCAAGTGCCAGGCTACATATTCAAGCAGAGAAAGAAACACATACAAATAATCGGGACAAGCCACTTTAAGGAGATGAATACATAGCCACTTGATACGATTTTGTTTTGGTGGTTATAGTGCCTTGCTTCACCCGCGACACCCAGGAACCTGTTGGTCCTGTCGAGAGAGACAAAATCTAGGCATCTTTACAAAGACTAAAAAATGTTTGGGGAAGAAGAAAGTTTTGAAGGTGTTCTTTTGTACCTTCAAGGATGCTGAGCAAGATTTTGGGGTCCCCTCAGGGAAATGTTGGGGATTTTGCTAAGAGGGCGAGGTATTCAAAATGGCACCCCAATTTCGAGAATGGCATAATTGGAAGCCAAAAAACAGCACTATCTGAGAGGTCAAAATGAGTTGGCACTTATTAACACCTAAGTCTTCCAACTTCCGAAGGAAATTTGGCACGAAATTTATAACCAAATTGGGTCATACGACAATAACCATTTAGTAATAAAATTAAAAAATTCTCCAAAGACCACCTTAAAATTAGGGGGCAAAACATTTTTAAATTCAGAAAAAAGCGAACACAAAAATTTACACGGCCTCGTTTCCACAAAGATTTCTACAGGTAGTGGAATATGAAAAAGTGTTAGGTATGAGTTCTAAAATATGTTCAATCTACCTATACTGAACACAAAGAGATAATTTTTTAATAGGTCATTTCTGGGCTAGGTGGCATTTTGCAGTGTTGTAACGTTTCCATATATGGTTTGTACAGTGGAGTATTATTGCTTCGTATCGATCCAGCCAGAGATGGGTGACAACATCTGCTGCTTCACTGAATCGCAAGCTCCTTGTCTGTGCATCGTTGCTCAGCATGCAGCAGTGGAGGCCAATATAATTGAAAATTCCACAATAAGCCACCCATATTAGTGGGTATTGTAAAGGTAACGGTCCGCCTGCTATCAAATAATCTAAAATATATAAAATCATCAGAATAAACCAAATATATCAGCAGTCGTCAGAAGGACTCATTTTGAGTCCAAATGAGCACTATTAAAAAACTGGATGTAAAATTACACAATCGAGATCACGATTTGGGTGATGGTATGAGGTCTTATGTTTTTTACTTTGGGTGGTGTGTATGGGTCTCATCAAGGGCCGGCTATGTATTATCTTGCTATGTTATTTTAACAATTTCATTTTGAAAATGAAACATGCTAACATTCTACTAGTTGTTCCCAGGCATAAGTTTGGTAATGCCAAGCTTCCATTTCTCCAACTGCACTAAATGACATTTTTTTACATTATGTGCACATTTATACTATTCAAAGAACATGAAACAGGGAGACTCTGAATGGGTTATTTTTTTAAAATGAAAGAATCGACAATCTCCTCCCCAGATACCATCAAACTGGGTGTTATTATGGGGGGGGGGTGGTATTGTGGTGACAGCAGATTCGGTGCGTGTGTGTCAGTGTGTGTTCATTTTGGGTAGATGACTGTTTTTTTTTGTATCTCCTGTGCAAACGCGGGGCTTCATCTTCTAGCGCAAATCCACAAGTCATCGGTTATGGCTTGTGGTGTGTAGGGATGTATTCAACTGAGAAGCTGATCCGGGTGGCCGCGGTTATCCCTGATACGGACGCTCCTTAACGCTGGGCTATATGAAGTACTAAAACTGATCAGAGGACCACGGCCAAGGTTTCATATAGTTTTGTACTCCGATTGGTGTGAGGTCATGTGGGCCGATACCACCACCACCACCACCACACCACCACACCAACCACCACCACACCACCACCTACCTCCTCCCCCTCCTCCTCACTCCTCTCCTCCCCTCATCCTCCTCGGCGCTGAATACTATAGCACCTTGTATACGATGTGGTCTATGTGCTTGCCTTCACCCTCGACACCCAGGAATGGGGCGTCGTCCGAGAGAGACAAATCTGAGCATCTTGTACAAAGATAAAACAGTTAAATCCTTATATTCACCCGATTTCCTTAAAAAAATGGTCTGAATTGTTACCTTCCACAGGGATTGTTAAAAAGTATTGGCACCCTCATTGTCTATGTTTTATCGGATAAATGACAACAAAGTACAATCCCATTGACCTCTATTGATCTCTGAATTTGTAAAGTATGTTTAGAGCAATGCAAAATGTTTTTTTTGTTCCAGTCTACACAGTTACAGAATTGCTCCAAATGACCCCAACTATGGGCCAAATGAAGCCAAAACGTGATCAGAAGAACCATGGTCCAAGTTCATATGCGGGTACTCGGTCAGGGGTCGTGGGAGAGTTCATGTGAGGGCCGATTAAAGGGGCATTCTTGAAAATCTATTGGTTCTGCCACATTGCAAATGTTACGATCACCAAATTTGGTCAGTATAAGCACTCCCGCAAGGTGGATATGAGGAGTACACATTGCAGATTGGGGTCAAAGGGTATGTAGGTAGATTAAAGGGGCATTCTATCATTTTGCTTAGGTTGACTGGTTTCTGTATCTCCTGTCCAAACGCTTGGGCCGATTGAAGTCAAACCTGATCAGAAGAACCACTGGCCTAAGATTCAAGTGTGGTGTCATCCAATTGTGGTGAGAGGTTACGTGGGTCTTTGAAAATCTATCCATTTGTTTTCCCGCCGCAAATCAAATGCTACGATCACCAAATTTGGCCAGTATACAAGCACAGTCCCAAGGCCCATATGAGGTGTACACAGATTGAGGTCAAAGGTTATGTGGATGAATTAAAGGAGCATTCTGTCATTACGGTTACAATTTGGAATTTATCTCCTGCCCAAACATTTGGGCCAATTGCAGCCAAACTTGATCAGAAGAACCACTGGCCCAGGTTCATATGTGGTGTATTGTGAGAGGTCATGTTTGTTAATCACAATTGGGGTCAAAGGGCATGTGGGCTAATTAAAGGGGCATTCTTTGATGCAAATGAGCTAATTTGACAAATCGTGGTAGAATGATGAAACATTGTTGGTTGTGGTCAACATTCTTTGCCTATTTTTAAGGTCATTTCAAGGTCATCCAAGGTCAAATCACTAAACATGTGGTAGGATGATGAAACTTGGTGAGTGTGGTCAACATCCAATCTCGAAACTTTTGCAGGTTATTTCAAGGTTGTAGGGTCATCTAAGGTCAAATCACTGCACATGGTTGTATGGTCATGGAACCTAGTTTCCAGAAAGTGTGTCAGAAAGCAGTGTGTCAGGTTATGGGAACTCCCCTTGGTGGGTGTACTTAACAGTTGATACTAAATTTCAAATATAAGCCAGGGGATTTGCAAATTTCAACTTGCAGTGTTTTATTTTATTTTTTTACTCTTACCTGGGTGCGCAGTGCGCACGCCCCTCCGGCGTACCTTAAATACACCATTGTATTTGACGAATGAGCTGATTCATTATTGCTAACATAGCACAGTGGATTGGTGAAAGAATTGTGCATTTGATGACCAATTTGTCCCATTATTAGCTTGACGGTTGGGGGTGCAATTTCTCCAATCTTGTTTAAACCCATACCAAATTGTCCGTCAGGTTATAAGGATTCCAGCTATGTAAAAATTGCCCACACTGTTAAAAATGTTCCTAATTTTACCAGACTTAACCTTTTAAATTACGGTAAACCCCAATTATTCAATAATCTTCACGCTTTATTACCTATACTTAACATAAAATTACAATTTGGAAGCAGGAAAATGTAAATAAACAGTGGCTAAAAAATAATACTACATATTTTGATAGTATTTATACGCTGGCCTTTATTATATTTTCCGTAATATTACGTTCTTTTGTAACTTACTTGTTTTAATGTAAGAATACAAACTATGAAAATCGTTTTACCTTAAAAATGTGTTAAATAACGTCATAAGTAACGTCATTAAAAAATGCAAAATCTTATTTTCACTATCATTTTAAAAAAAAAAAGTTTTAAAAACTCTTTTCCTCCTCTTTGTAATATATTTAGTTTAATTTGAAAAAAGTAGTACACACACGTATATATATTTAATTTAGCATCTGCTATCAGTAAAGTCTTGTAGTGTAGTGGATAAGGTTTAGGACTTGTAATCTTAAGGCCCAGGTTCGAATCTGTGTAATGTACATGTATTAAAGGAAATATGTCATGATTCTGAATATTTGGAAAATTTGGTATGGATGGAAAGCTTAAGTAACATAGATTACATATAAATCAAAATAAGTTGAAAATTGTCCAC
>JAMKCH010040617.1:0-26172 GCA_023653785.1 Ophioderma brevispina | reverse complement strand
GTCTATCGCTGCTGAAGACCATTCACGCCGCTGTCCCTGTTACAAACAAAAACCCAAGAAACGGGAAGTACTTGTCCAAGAAAAAATTACAAATCCAACATAGACCAAGATAGGTTCATGAAACTTGTTCTATTCAATTAAAGACCAAAAGCACTGTAACTCTTACAATACTTAAATCTCAGCTGTGTCACTCACTAAATAACAAATTTAACATTGATCAGCCACGTTTGAAGCAATCTCGATTTACAGTTTGACGGGAAACTTTGATTCCATAATGTCTTCTCAACAAACGACAAAGACGGCTCATTGGAATTTTCCGGGCTCTACGGCCAGATTAAGCAGTTGCGATCGTCTCGTCCTGGTAAGCAATCGTGTTCTCCTGAGATATTGGTGGCCTCAAATTACCCACCTCTCGATGATGCCTGAGGGGATTTTCCGACCCACTCTGCAATAATATCCAAGGAAAATCATCGGACTTTGGCCTGTAACCCTCCCGTCCGAGGTTGGCAAGCATTCTTCAGAGTTTGACAATACCGTTGGCGAGCTTAGCCTATGGAACCTCTGTGTCAGTTTGGTGTGTAAAGGTAACAACCACTCTGAAAAACGTGGGCTCCTTGCACACAGGCTTGGGGCAGGAAAAAGGAAAAAAACAACAGGCATCTGGCCTTTTATAGCTCCCAACAAAAATGCACACCTGTTTACGTAATTCACAATTATTGCATGGATTCACTTCACCCTGGGTAGTGGGGGAGACTCATTATGTAAACAGCATGCCACCTATACTCTAATCTATTACGGAGGCGTTCAAATAGAAATACGTTTTTTTTCAAATGGGTCTAAACAAATATCCAATTATTTCACCATCTCAAGCAACTACTTGGTATTTACTGTCATTTTACACAGGGTGCTGTAGGTTATTTGCAGTAGCACAACAACCAGGGCCGCCGAGAGACATCGCGGTCCGGGGGGAACCTTAGAGTTACGGCCCCCTTTACCAAATTCGTTTTCCAGAACCCCATACGGGGAGGGGGGGCTTTTGAAAGGTTACCAACAGTGCTGCGTGTGTTGTGGCTGCATAATTGGTTTGATGCAAAATACTGGGGTGTTTTTTGTTTGATTTAATTCATAGTAGATTGCTATGTAGATGGGCCCCAGGTGGATGCGGAGGGGGGGGTCACCCTCCCGCGCGAAGCGCGTAACCTTGCAATGTTCACTTTCCAAAACCATTTTCTCATAATGAAAATTTGATAGAACAAATATAGAAGTTTTGTAAGTGTTTCAGTTTCAACCAATTACACAATTTTAATGAGAGGTATGATAAGCGGTTTTAAAAAAAAGTAAAATATAGCTGATGGTCTTAGTTCAATCTTTCTTTAAAAATGGCCTCAAATTGTTTAATCTTTCCCAAGAGACTTCAACAACAATATTTTGTACCGTTTACAATATTTGTTAAATTCCGGAGATCATTAAGAGTCAATGGGATTGACCTTGTTTTGTCATTTATCTCGATAAACAAACACAAATGAGAGTGTTCAACTACTTTTGTTGCAATCCCCATGGAAAGGTTAACAATTTTAGACCATTTTTAAAGAATCGGTGCAATATTAAGTATTTAACCTTTTCGTGATGACCTTTGAACATTTGAACTATTTTGGTGTTATATCTCCATACCCATAAGTTGTAAGTAGTAACAAACTAAAACCTTTTTTAATCTTTGTACCAAGACAAACACTTTGGTCCCCAGGGGGCCTTGTATTCAAAGGTGGATATGATGCGGGAACAAGAAAACGCGTAAAAAGGGGTCTTTTTTCCACAGCGATGTACGCGCGTACAGCGTTTAGGGTTCCACAAACAGCAAAATAAGGAACAAAGGTCTTTTTTTAAACCCTGAAATTGTCATGTTATATCCTCAGTAAAACAGGATCAAAACTCAATCCAATATTGTAATTGGAACTTGAAAAGTAAAGCAAGCAAGAAATAAAGGGTATTTACGATTCAATCAATGCGTACTTGCTTGAGTGGTATCATAAACCGATAAAAATACTTGTTTAGGGTATATTTTCTTTTTTTTTAGTCGGTGAAAAACTGTTTAGGGTGCATTTGAAAGTCCATGTTCCGCATCATATCCACCCTTAAATGTAAGTGGCCCCCGGGAGTTTGGTTAGCCTTTTACAGCAATTCAGGCATTTTTCAATTTTTGACCCCTTTAATGAATTTTTCCCCCTCCGGGATTCTGCCCACACTTTCATCGAAGGGCACCCCAGCTAAATTTGTTCATTAACCTTCATAGAAAGCAATCCACGAGAAATGATGCTCTGCTCTTCACGCTCCGGAAATGCTCCAAATGACCCAACTATTATACCTTTCATCGAAAGCACACTATTGCATGCGAGACCGCAGATGTGGACTTGTCAAAGAAGATGAAGGTTCTCAAATAAGTCTCACCACTGAAAACTTTTTTTATACCCTTCCGATCAACACAGGACTCTCTGACGTGAATTTTCACTATTCACAGCAAAGTGTAATGCTATCGCTGGGCAAAAGCAGATGAAATTCAACCCTCTAGTTCTAACCGGCGTCATTGAATGGTCCGATACCTTTACATCATCCATATATTACTACCCACTCATTCGAAATAACACTATTGCATTTGTAGGACCAAAGATGGGGATCTTTGTTCAAGGTAATAAATGTCTTATTAATATTATTATCATGTTTTTGATTTTTATCATTTGAAAGATTTGAACATAGTTGAATGTAAAGCAATTAATATTAAAACCTAAAATTACAAACACTTTCTAAGATTTTGTTATTATTCAATCCAATTGCGATGGGGCATTTCGTGCTCCACAGTCTCATCCCCTCCCCCGACTTTTCGATTAAGATTCAATTTAATCAGCATAACATATCGTACTTGAAAGAAATGTTAATACAGAATATATATAATAAACAAAGTATCAATTAGATGAATAGGTAAGGGATATGATATGCTAGACCTGTAATGGACAACGCCTATCGGCTTATAATTATTATTGTCGGCCCTGTAATCCATACAAGTAAAGATATACTCAAAATTACAAAAATTACACAAAAGGGGATGAATATAAAATATTCATAGATAAATATACATAACACAAAAAAAGATTAGAACAATTCTGTATCAATCTAAAGCCATTAAAATCAAGCACAAAAGGCTGATTCACAGATTCGAAAATTGTGTTGTGTATTATTAAAAAATAATCGACTGAATTTAAAGATATTCACCTAAAATTTTTGATGAATGAATTGGAGGTTTGAGCAGTTAAATATTTATTTATAGTATAAAACAGTACGGTAGGATACAAAATTGCGGATCCGGAATTTTATTACAAAGTTGTGATTTTTCTCTAATGAAGGACATTGATTTGAGCTTAGCAATTGCACACAGTGATTAGTATGTTAAACAAGGTATTTGTATATGCAAAAAACCAAAAAATGGGGGCGCACCGCTCGGAAATCCGGGCCGGCCTAGGGGAGGGGGGGGGTAAGGCTGCTTGACTCATTTGGATAGACTTTCACATGGCACAAAACATGTGACCTTGCTAAGTAGCGATGGTATTTTTGGATCTTAATGTCGGGACGGCACAACCATGTAATGTCTGGTTGCCATTTCCTGAGTTTAAAGTCTCTTTTTATAAATATCTTGCCCCGACTCCGTGTTACATACATGTCAATACTTACAAAGAATTTTTCTCTATTGAAAGAAATACCACCTGACTTTCCCATATTGACATAAACTGAAAGAGGACAAAAGAGTTGCATGCTAAATTAGTGCTATTAGTTAATTAGTGGGAGGCCCGCGCTTTTCGCGTGGTCTCGCCGCGATCTGAGTAACGGGACGATCACTTAAACAGGAGCGTTCACTGAAACAGAAGCGATCACCTGATGATATGTGACACAAATGGCTACACAACACCGCAGCCACACCAAGGCTATGTTTTAACGGCAATTTTGGCATAGTGGTCGCATGTTCATAGCTAGACCCCCTCTAGTATATGGGTCATGTTGATATTGGGTAAGGCCTATTGCTTGTCAATGAGGACGCCTGTTGGTTGTACTTCGTGGAACTGTTTTGCCTATTACCTTATGAAGTACCTCGTGGATAATTTTCTGACCAAATCAAAGATGACAATCATCACATTGTGTTTTTGTCAAAAACAACAAACATCCTATTGATTTCGTGTACAAAACCTTTAATAATTTTTAATTTTGGTTGAGGTTATTATTTTGACACATTACGCTAGATGAACAATTTAATAATTTAAAAAAAAAATGATGACATGATCATGAGGGGCAATCAAATCCACATATTGGCGTGGTAATAACTAACTACGGGGGGGCACTCCCACTTTGGATGTGACGCCTATTTACGGCGTTGAGACCCCCAATTTTAAGCCACCGCTGTCACACAAAGCCCCCATAAATTTTTGAAAATGTCACCTCAGACCCCCTATTTTTGGTAAAAATGTTTGCAAAATTTTCTATAAAGACCGACCACTTTTTTGCAAAATTATGCAAATTTGTCCCCCGAAAAAAAAGCTTTGGGGGCATTTTAGCTGTCTCTCACTCCAACTACCCCTTTTGTCGTCCTCTGTCTCTGAATGCCCCTGGGTTTTTGGAAGCGCCTGCCTTACACCCGCCTCCATTTCATATTTGATCCCCCCCGGCCGCAGGGTATAGGTACGGCGCGATGTTTTCCTTATGGTGTTACAACACATACTACTGAACATTCCCTTCAGGTGTGATCTACCAAATTGGTTAAGCATTCAAATAGCAAAAAACAGGATTCGACAAAAATTGGGGCGCTTCTTTCTGGAAATCTCCTCATGTCTCTTTAAAGCAGTTTTTTCAGAATGCCATTCATGAAATAGTTCCCCCCCGGTGTGTGAATCTAAATGGCAATGGTCCTCGCCAAGCTCTTCCATCCATTAATACTTTTTCCTAGGGACCTCTTCATTCATAATCATCTATGGCACAGAGCCTGTTCATGATTTTTAATTCAAACAAACCAAGAACCCATGAAAAAGACATACTTGGATTAATATTCTGTAAGTGTCCACAAGATTTTTTCTTTGCTGCATTTACGATTAACGGATCCTAAAATGAAATTTGAACTTCACTCCTTGCACATTAAAAAAATGTATGTATTTTTCGTTTTATATACAAGAGTGTGCAAAAAAGTGTAACATTCAGATTTAATTTTTTTTTTTAAAGGTAAAAAGCACTTTGAAGTAAACTTGATATACTTTCTGGTAGAGTAGTTTCGTAGCTGCATAATAAAAAAACTTTCCCTCTTTCAATTTGGACGATTTTAAGGAAATTAGAAGTAGGAATTACGAAACATGTTCAAATTCACATTGGGCCACTCCCACTCTCTGTGTTGGGATGTTGGTCTGGTTAATGAGCACGATGAAACTGTTGAAACCTATTGGGATGGTTAACAAACCATTTGTTGTAGCCTCCTTCTTGGAAGATATTTGCCAGGAGTGGCATTCCTCTTTTGCATGGGTACGATGCCAGGCCAAATCATCCTTGTGAAATACGGTGATGGAAGTCATTGTAATGGTAACCTTCCTTGTGCTTGGATTTCCCTTGAGTGCCGTTCTTTGTTTTTTGGTGTTTTTCCCGATTCTTGCTGTTTCTTTGCCTTTTAAATTGTTTTGCCTCTTTTTTTAAGCCCACCCCATCTCTCGGTAATAATAATATAAATATTCTTAAAGGCGCAAAACTTCAAAGAAAACTCAAGCGCCATAACAGTAAACCGAACAAATCAATACAAAACCAGCTATGATTCATGAAAAGCTTGACGAAAAAGGTGAGTTTTAAGCTAACGTTTGAAGTCTTGGAATTTTGGGATACTGCGACTGCTTTTTGGAAGTGAATTCCAACAGCTGACGCAGGCGAATGAAATGAGCGTTCACTCAAGCTGATTTAAGGTGACCCGTGGAAGTTTCAATAACTTTGCAGATGTTACGGAGTGAACGTGAGGGTTGGGTATAGTTTAATATTTTATTATTATTTTCTTGTTGGGTAAAGGGCTAATAGTAAATTTATGAAATGCAAACCAGTGGTTTCTACATGGGCGTCGGATGTGAAGGAAACTTGTCACCTTATATACACGCGCTTCAGTGGTGAATTCACGGCTTTACGACTGAGGAACCCAGCATCCTTTAAGCAATGCTCATGTGTAACGGATTTCACTTTGATCTGAGATATAATGGCAAGCAGCTTTTTACAATCATACTACTACTACTACCTGAATTAAAACATTCAATGTTAATCTGTTCAACACTTCTTTTGAAAAGTTATGCACCAAATCCAATGTCTTTGCAATACGTTTTTCGCTACTACCAAGATTAAACATAATGATCCTGTGAAACTGCCCAACACAAATTTACACCTTTTTACTTAAACTGACACGGAGGATTTTTCAAAGGATACAAATTTTCCCTCAATTGTCAAGATAGTATACCACCTACCGAGAACGTTCTGAGGGTCCATTGCACACGGGAAACCGCAAACCTGTGTTGAACATGTCCCTGCTATCGTAGCGTAGTCATCCCTGTAGAAAACCATGCTTTTGATTTCTGGTCGTGCACGACAGAAATACTAAATCACCACTTTACTAAAGACTGCGTACGCATTCCAATATGAAAAAACCTGGTCGACTAAAATTGGGGGACTTCTTTCCTGGATTGTGTCCTCCTCGTGTCTCTTTACTTGAGTGATCTCGGAATTTCGGGACCAAATGGATTGGGTAAACGGGAATATAGAATAATAACTATGCCTTCATAATTTTAGCCAAGATTGACTCAAGAAGTGTTTTTGGATTGTTTTATTTGGCGAATGTGTGCCTTTTTTGGCACACTCTGAACAAGTGATGGTTTATGATGGAACATTTTTACAATTAGGTTCGATTCAAAGTCAAGTTACTAGATTTATTCATTAATGGCATGTATGATCCACTTCGCTCAGTTGAATGACAATTATGTTATTTCAAGACTAGAAAGTCAGGGTATAGGGTGGAATTCCATATTTTATGCCAATATTAATACTCAAAACCTTGTAGTCACTATAATACGCACTCTCTAACTCCGCTCTATATAAAACTAGTATAGCAAAAAAACCGTGAAATCGATATTCCAAACCTTTTTGTGAACTGTGTACTAAGCAATTGACAGTTTTTGTCAACATGACGCGAACTTTAAACTTCCTTCTGACGAATTCTAGACTGTTGGTACTCCATTTTGGTAGCAATGGAAAGAAGATGACTTATAAGCTTACTAATTGGTACAAAACAATTGTCTGTGTTTCCTGTTTTACTGGGCATGTTGGTGTACTTCTCTCTTCCTCCGGGATTGTTTTCTCGATTGTTAAATTTACTCAAATTTAATAAATTAACGACGTCATTTCAGGGAGAAGGTTAATTGTTGGTGTAACTTTTTTGCCAAAAAAAAAACATAAAATGTGTAACATGCAGTGTACATTTTACAATTTTTGTAACAGGTTACGAAGCCTAACTTTCTAGAAAAATGGTACCTTTGTCGGGGGACTTATGTATTTCTGAACTGTTTATATTACCGGTAAGTTAGTATTGTTTTATAATTTGTGTTGTCAAGGCTCACCTTGTTGATTAAAACCAAGGTAAGAATAGAGAGATTCACCCTAGGCAGTGCATCCGTCCAGCAGGTCAGGTACTACGGGATTCAAGTGTGGATGACACCCAGGAACATGTTTCTCTACTAACTCAACCCAGGTGAGTAATTTCCATATATATTCTGAAATTTATTTAATTCCACCACGCTCTTTGTCGTCATGAATTTTAAATCTTTGTAAATGTCAGTCTTTTTGATATAATTTGCTCAGTGAATTTCTTCATTTTCCGAAATTAATTTTCAAAGGAGATCGAGGAGCCATACCTAAACCGCTCCCGAGCTCCCCAAAACCAAGCTGGCTGAAATAGGATCGGAATAATCCCCACAAAAAATATTTGAACATTTTTATTTTTGGAAAAATTAAAAATTATATGACCTTTCAAACCATGCTAGATCACTTACACTTACAGCCTGTCTCAAAAAATGGTACAATCAAAAACAGATTGTTTTGCAATATTATATCTCAACATAAGTAAATCGTTTTGTACATCATATTAAAGAGAAAAGACTAGGCGTTTCAATGGAGAGATAACTCCAGTTTACTGCGGAATACAAAACTCGAGTTTGTGCCACTTTCTGGTTGAGTGAAAACGGTGCGCAAGAATTAGTTAAACATAAGTTATTTACATTTAAACAGATATGAAATTCTTTAAAAAGGGGATTAACTTCATAAAGAATCTCTAAAAGATATGAAAACATTTACGTAATGGTGGAAGTTATGGTCAGTAAGATCTGGCTTTCAGATAAAGTGAATAACATTCGACACACTGCTGTTTGTTATATAGAAGAGAACCATGAGCGTACAGCAACCAGGAGGAGAGAGTTTTTATGGTCTTGAAGTATCACGAAATGCAAATTCCTTGATACCTTGATACCAACACCTTGATACTTCCAAAATTCAAATTTTATTGACTTCAACATGCATCATAAACAAAGATAGTGCAATTATTTTAAACCATTTCTTTGGATTGGGAGTGTTTATTTTGGTGTGCAATTACATTCCTTCTGGATTTAACAAGATACCAATTTTGCAATAAATTCAAAGCTCCATTTCATTGACGTTTAATAAATATATGTATTGTTTATTATTTATGAAAAGAGATATTTATCATTGAACTGATTATGTTTTGACTATTAAAACTTGTTTCGATAAAACTAGACATTCTTTGTTTACTTTAATTTGTGATTTGTTTCTTTTGTCAAGTTGCAATCTTTCGTGAGCTTCAAGACAGCGTGGTATAACTGCGCGAAACAACTTTGCCCATGCATAAAAGTGGCACAAAATCGATTTTGCTGTATCGCACTAAATTGATTATATCCCTGGATTGACAAAAGCAAAGAAGATGAAACAAACATCATTGGAAAGCCTGGTCTTTCTTCTTTAATATTATGCCAAGTAAGAATGACTTATTTTGAAATTTCATATTTAAACATTTTTTTCTGATTGTACCACATTTTTGAGACAGGCTGTAGATTCTCGAGTCACACTATGAGTACATACAGAGTACCTATTTGCGAACATCATAGTGAGGAATCTGGCTGTGTAATACTGATATTATGATGCATTTGTTATATATGTTGTAATATCCTTTAGTCTTTTCATTATTGTTTGTCTATATTTAAAAAAATACATATAGCTCATAAGGCTAAAGGTCTCCAACTGTGGTCAGTACACAACATGTGATGAATGCATTGCCCATCAATGAGAAGGAGGAAGAAAGAGGAGACCAATACTGTGGATGGTTGTACACTCGAAAGGAGGTAATGTTCTTTCTTCCCAAATTAAAAGAAAGTGGTTTTATTGTAGCGGAAAGATAGTTACAGGGACTTGGGCCCCCCCCCCAAAAAAAAAATAATCAAATGGCATAATTCTAAGTTCTCAAAAAGTAAAGGGGCAAATTTGCCCTTTCTATTTATATTTCCATAAATCCATGGCAAGGCAGCCGCCTATGTGGAGCAATGACCGTTCAATCAAAGCCTTCCGTTGAAATGGGCCATTTTCCAAACCTTTATCCATTATGTACAGAATACTTATTTCTTATCAGAACGGTCTGACCAACAACAAAAAATATGTCGAGTAGCATCTGATATAAATTTTGATTAGAGCAATACTATTCAAAAAAGCAGTTGCATTATTTGTAATAAATTTCATCTAGAGTGAACATTATTATGGCGTTTGATGTTGCTAGTAAAATATGTAACAAAGAACTAGATGAGAAAAGTGAGGCCTATTTCAAATAGGAGCATTTGATTCAAAGGTCAAATCTAACATAAGAGATTTAGCGACACTCTTTTAAACCTCTTTATAGTCATGAGGGTGTTGTGTGTTAACAATCATCAGGGCCAGACTATGGCTTCATATATAAGTCAAGCGGCAATTGGTGCCCATGTAAAAATACTTAGGTTTTATGTTTATAGAAAGCTTACTTCAATAATGATAATACAATATCATATTTTAGACATCTGTGGATCTGTTCACCCTACCTATGCATCTAAAGAATAACAACACAGCATGTATTCACACGCCTCCATACGTACCAACATCTCCAGTGGCTTAACTGGGGCGGCTTACCCCCCTTGTGGGGAATATGCCCCCCTCCTTCCTGCCCCCCCCCCCCAAAATATTAATATATGCTTCCCCGTAAATATATGTGCCCCCCCCCCCCCCGAAAAAAGCTGGTTACGCCACTGATATGAGTATCTCCAACCATAATTAATTCCTAAAAAAAGGTAGATCCTGCAGAATACATGTACAAGATAATGAAAATTATAAACAAATTGAAAATTAAAACAAAACAAACGATTTGGCAAACAAAAAAAAATCATTGGAATATTCACCAAGTTTTATGATTTAAGCTGTGGTGAAGATTTTTTATATACAAGTTTTATTTACATTACCCTTCTTTAACATACATTTCCTTTATATATTTGGTTTCAGGTGTAGTCTTCATGATGAATGTCCAATGGCAGATGTGTCTACAAGATGGTTACCATACAACAGTGCCCAGTGTGTCAGTATCAGCAATGTGTCGACCATAGCCCAATTAACCATATAAACAAACCGTCACGTGAAGTACGTATATCATGCTTCTCTCAATTTGTTCTCTTTTTTACTGGATTTTGAGGCGGCATTTGATCTTCAAAGGGGCAAATGTTAAGGGAATTTGAACACAACATTTGTGCTGCTTTATGAGATTAAAATCATGTCTTGCTATATTTCTCTTCGCCCATCAATAACTACTAAAAATGATTTGGGATTCATATTTAAGTTCATTTTTTTTTTAGTTCGGCGGCAATTTGTGTAAACAAACACTTTTCAATTTTTACCACTTTTGATGGACAATGTACTATCGTAAAGACTTGTATATAAACATCAAACAAGAAAAACAAAAATCAAAAACACTTACAATTTTAAAAATGTATCTGAATATTTTTCAAAAGACACAAATAATGTTTGCAGAAATAAAAAGGCATCTTTTTGATGTGGTATTAGGGCCAGGGAAGAAAAACTGTTTACCGTTCATCTAACCACAGGAAAATCTGCAAACATTACATGTATATGCAGAGATGAGAAGCTAAGTTAACGCGATAATGGGCCCTCAACGAAACGAATGACGAGATTTTAGAGACCCTAGAGACCCTTAGTTTTCCGAAACGGGGCACGTAAACGGTCGGCGTTAAAGAATTGATCTATTAGTGCTATGATTGTCCAAAAAGGGTCCAGAGCGTCTTAGGTTACGTTCACGTGTCGGAAAAAACTAAGGGGTATCTATGTGTTTAAAAAAACAAGAGCGGTCACCGCACGTATGGAGTGTGGCACCTGTGGTTTGGTGGGTTGTGATGGTCGACTTTGCAGCTCGTTTTGGGATGCGGACCCTGAAGGAGGGAATGAATAATTGGTAACTATACAATGAATTAAAGAAGGGTGCCCTTTAATTTGTAATGATGGAATGGGTCTGTTATTTCATGTATTGGTAAATGATAAATTAATGAATTACCTTTAACACTGCCATGGACCCATGAGAACGGATTAAAGTGTGATTAAATTGATAAACTGGCTGTATGCATATTTACACCGCTAATGTTGTATTTTGATATATATAAAATATATATATAGATATATATATTTAGACATCTGTGGATTGCTGTTCCCACCCTAATATGCATCTAAAGAATAACAAACCACCCTGCATGTATTACACACGCATTCACCGTACCACACATTCCAGTGGCAAGGGGGCGGCTTCCCCCCTTGTGGGGAATCTTGCCACTCTTCCTGCCCCCCCCCAAAAAAAAAATAAATATATGCTTCCACTGGAATATATGTGCCCCCCCACCCCCGAACAAAAAAAAAGCTGGTTACCACTGATATGAGTATCTCCAAACCATAATAATCCTCTAAAAAAGGTAGATCCTGCCAGAATACATGTACAATGATAATGAAAATTATAACACAAATTGAAAAAAAAACAAAACAAACGATTTGGCAAAAAAAAAAAAAAAAATCATTGGAATTTTTTATTTTTTTGTTCTTTTGGTTTTTTTTATATTATTTATATACAAGTTTCTATCTACCCTACCTTCTTTAACTACATTCCTTATATATTTGTTTCAGGTGTAGTCTTCATGATGAATGTCCAATGGCAGATGTGTCTACAAGATGGTTACCATACAATAGTGCCGTGTGTCAGTATCAGCAATGTGTCCACCATATCCCCAATCAACCAATAACAACACCTTCACGTGAAGTACGTATATCAGCATTCTTCATTTGTTATATTTTATGGATTTGAGGGGCATGTGATTTTCAAGGGCCCAAATGTTAACGGAATTAACACAACATTTTGGTGCTTATTTAGTGGGAGATTAAAAATCTGCTATATTTCTCTTCGCCAATCAATAACTAAAATTATTTGGGATTCATATTTAAGTTCATTTTGTTTTAGTTCCGTGCAATTTGTGGAAACAAACACTTTAAATTTTTTACAGGCGGATATTTGTATGACAATTTTGGGATATTTAAGCCATGATATACTAAACTCAAAACAAAGAAAAACAAAATCAAAATCAACCCTCGTTACACATTAAAAATGTATCTGAATATTTTTCAAAAGACCACAAATAATGGTTGCAGCATAAAAAGACATCTTTTTGAGTTTATTCAGTGCCAGGAATGGAAAAACTGATTACCGTTCATCTAAACACGTGAAAATTATGCAAACATACATGTATATCAGAGGATGAGAAGATAAGTTACGCCTCTACTGGGCATCAACGAAACGCCCAGGGAAGATTTTAGAGACCCTAGAGACCCTTAGTTTTCCGAAACGTGTAACGTAAAACGTTCGCGTTAAAGCATGATCTATCTCTTATGATTGGTCCAAAAACGGGTAACTGACGTTTACGGTACGTTCCACGTTTCGGAAAACTAGGTATCTCTGTTGTTTTAAAAACAAGACGCGCGTCACCGCCAGTGTGGTTCGGTGGCACCTGTGGTTTGGTGGGTGTGGACTGGTCGTACTTTTGCAGCCCGTTTTGGGATGGGGACCCTGAAGGGAATGACTAATGGTAAATGATACACTGGAATTCAAGAATGGCCTTTATTTTGATGATGGAATGGTTGGTATTTAATGTATTTGCGTAAAATGATAAAAGTAATGAATAACCCTTTAACAATGGCCCTGGACCCATGAGCAATGATTAACAATGTGTGTAAATTGATAGCTGGTTTATGCATAATTACACCGCCAATTGTGTTTTTGTATTTGATATATATAAATATATATATAAGATATATTTATATATGCCTTTAACACTGCCTGGACCATATGGGAGCTATGATTAAAACTTCCTTGGCCCAAGGGCAGCCATTTTAAAAATGGGTGGCTTTTTGGGTGATTTTTAATAGCTGCTGCCTGTTGTCTACGGATATAATTTCTCCCAATGGTTGATATTGTTGTTGTCAAAATATATGATATTATCACTCAAGGGACAAATTTTGTAATTTGAATAAAAAAGCAAGTAAAAAAAATATGTCATGGACCGCTAGTGTCATCTGCCGTCGCGGTTTGTGAATGGGGTCGAAGTGGACATGACCAGGTCACCAACGGTGACATTGAGGTCACAAAGGGTGACATGAGGTCACCAACGGTGAAATGAGGTCACCAAGGTCATGGGGTACATGAGGTCACAAAGATCACAAAGGGTCACAAAGGTGACAGGGGTCACCCCACAGCTCCCAACGCACCCACTTCCCCCTCCTGACACATCCGGCCCCTCCCTGTTCGACCCACCCGGACCCCTCCCCGACATATTTGTTGAATGGCCAAAGTCACCAAAGTCACATGAGGTCACCAGGTCACGTGAGCTCACCAAGGTCACGTGCTGTAACATGAGGTCACCAAGGTCACATGGGTCACCAAGGTCACTGGGGTCACCAAGGTCAAACACCTGATACCAACCCCGAAGCACACACCCGAACCCCTCCCCCCCAACGCACCCCACCCCGACGCCCCCACCCCGCCACAACATATCCCACCCCTCCCTGACGCACCCCACCAATACCACCCACCCGGCCCCAAAATACACCCACCCCCCATATGATTCACACACACAGATGTATGGTATAGTTAGTTTTTAATGTACAAAGGAATTTGCATATACGAGTACCGTTTTAGCGATACAGCAATTATGCATATTTAATTAGCTCATTTGCATACCAGTCGCATGTTCAGAGGACCACTTTAAAATGGCAAAGAAAAGATGCACACCCATATGGGTTTTTGCTGAAGTGAAGGGAATTTACATGTCCGATGACCATTTAACATTAAAAGGGGCGATTACGCTGATTTTGCATATTAATTAGCTCATTTGCATCATGGAATTTGCCCGAAATATGCCCAACAGCTAATCAGGTCGAGAACTATTAACCGGCTTCCTTCACCCAGTTACATCATTATCCGCCTTACGGAATCCCAGATAACGGGCACACAGCCTGCGGGGAAAAGGGTAACATTTGACCGCGACAAAGGTCTCTCAAATGAGTCACCAAAGGGCCATGAGGTAACCAACATGTCACCCACCCCGCCCCCTCCTTATATCAAAGTTCATCAATCGTCGCCCTTCGAATTCATGGAAAAAAGTCCAACTCCAATTTGTTGCTTGCACACAACCCTGACAACGTATAAAATTAGAAGAATCCCACATCAAGTGCATGCGATCCACGATTGTCGATGATATCAACAATGAATCGTGCTAGTTGGCTCCTGCGGCGGCCATTAATATTTATATCCACAGTGGATTTTTGGTTCAAATGCCTAAATCACTGCCCAAAAATCGCCTCCGGGCCAGCAATAAGCTTCCTTAGAAAGGTCTTGAAAAAGACGGTTTATTGCAGTCATTTTCGTCACTTCGGCCACACGACGCCATTTTTTCTGATAAGATCAGAAGTTCTCTTCTATGTTTAGCTATTTTACGCCAAAAAAAACAGGCGCAATCACTTGTTTCGACTTGCTACAATGCCCAACTATGCCACTACTTGGGGGGGGATTTTCAATGGAATTAGATCATATGACGAGGTCATTGGGGGGTTGGAACATCAGGAATTCCTAAAAATTCTATTAAAAAAAACCCCCGGCTCTGCCATTGACCCTTACATTAAACCCTCTTATGCTAACCGATGGAATTGCACGAGGGATAGGCGCGCTATCGGGGGGAGAGTAAAGTAGTAACGGTTTGATTGAATTCATCTGAATCTACTTGGAAATAGTCAAAGTTAGTAGAAAGAACACGCAATATTTGGGGTAGAACACACCCAATTGGTAAAGGATAAAGAACACACCATATAGGATATGGGGGAATTCTGGCTAATTTATCACTCAAATATGGTTTTTAACATTTTTTTTACATTCATCGCATTGGGTTCCCGGGTTTCCATTGAGTGTGGCTCGATGAGGCCACATCGGCCTGACAAGGCGGTATTTCACTTAAACTAGCGAAAAATGTGTCAACCAGCAGAAATGTGTCTACCACCGCAGCCCGACCCGTTTGTAGGAATTCGTGGAACGATCGTTCCACTAATCCAAGAATTGACGTAACAACACCTGTTCGATAAATCCACCTTTCACTTGTGCAGATCATAAGCGTACAATACTTGTTCGATCTCAAGTTTGGGGGTGACGTCACTGCGAGTGTTAGGTTTGCAAACCCGAAAAACGCACGCGTCGACCTTGGAATTGCGGCATTTACGCACGCGAACAAAAGCAGCGCAATTCAATATAGAGCAACTGCAAATCGCGTCAATGACGTCACACCAAACTCGAGACTGACAAAGTATAGCCTGCTTTTGAATTGTGTCAAAACATGCCATATACATCGTAAATTCGGGCAGGGATGTCCCCCCAACATCGTTGATTTATCCCTGTATGATCTCGTGTAACTCTTTCTGTTTTATATCCATAATCTCTATACAATGGAGTGCCTACACAACTTAATTTTATATTAAGATGAATGGAGCAACGGGCTGGCAATCTTCTTGGTCCTACCGACACCATAGCATTCAGAGTCATCTGTTTAACAGAAGTTGTATCCCGGGTGCACGCTTTAGAGACATGCCATCCTATACGCGCAATACAAATGAGCTCACTGAATTGGCTTGATTCTGTAGCTGTTATGTCGCTTATCCACATTTCAATGGTAACAAATTTTGTATAATACGACCGGCTCTTACCACCTTGGCTTGGGTCTCTTTTTGGATACCATATGGCCGTCATGCCTCAATTACGAAGCCTCCATGTTTACTTTCCAATCCATTGATAGAGATCAGGGTTTTATCACGGAATGTTAACACCAAACTATTTTCCCAATTTGTGGAAGTGATTCATAGAGTCCATTAATTTTACTTTTTTTATGCATAATGTCTGGACAGAGGTAGATAAAATTGAAAGTGGGAATTGGATCACCTGTCAAAAGCTAACTCACAGCCAATACATGAAACTCTTTGATAATGGATTATGTGTTTAAATAGATTACATTAACAATTGAACAGCTACCTGCTTGACTTCACATGATATCAATGTGTTTTTATGAATCAAATGGCATCTCCGGCTACACAACTGGGGATTTACTGACATTCAATATCCCATGATGCAATCGGAAATCCCAGAGATTACGACCAGGAAAATGGTAGTAGTAGATACAAAACGATCATAATTTTTTGTGTTAATTAAATATCGGTGTTGAATCAGATCTATTTCAAAAGTAGATATTTTGTATTTGTTGCACATTGCGGGATTTTTTGTAAACCACCATAGTGCAGGTAAGTTTATAAACTGCCCCCTGAACCAAAGAAAAATTGCATTGTTGTTAAAGGGGCTACGTAGAATGTAATGTTATCTTGTGGAATTTGCTTTACACATTTTGTAATACAGTTCTGTTAAACGGTGAGCTCTTTTGTCTTATTTGGCTGGCTGGTTAGATAAGCAAATCTACAATTTTCATAAATGCATTCTGAAGGGGTTTTGGATCACGCGGTGAAGTAACTTGGTACACGTGATGGTGTAAAGTATCTTGGAGCATAGAAAATATCAGCTACCCACTTTAGAACAGTAAGTGCCTCATAAGGTGAGCAAATTGGGCAAAAACCTAGTTTTAGTATTAAAATATGACAATGACAAATATGTACTCTCAAAGAACCAAAATATTTACAGAGTCATACTTACCATGCCAGTTAAACATTACTCCACTGAACAAAAGAGATTTTGTTAACCTGAAGTATCACTCTATGAATGCAACACACACAAAATGTAAAGCACCTATTATACTCGATAGTGTAACAAAAAACACTTTCACCGTGATGGGAATTCTAAGTCTAGTCTCAATCAAAAAGTGATTAAAGGTTGTAGAAAATTGATCTGCCACTCAATTTCATTGTTGGGAGGTGACAGCAGTTGATCCTCTGTGGGCATGCCAGCGTTTATTTTAGTGACTCATAGTTCACCTTTACTTCTCATATCTGTAACAAAAAATTACAATGATTAATAAACGTTTCACTCAGATCGAACCAGTAGTAACCTTTTCACATCTGTAGTCTGAATCTAAAAATTATGCCTACGCAAACCGTCGTTCTCGCAGAAGCGTTAATATTTAATGACTAATCTTGAATCAGTATTTGATAAACACAACACCTATGAAAAAATCATGGCTATAATTCCAACAATTTACTCATTTCACCACATTTGTCGGAATTCAATTCATGATACTCAAAAGATCCAACCATATCAATACCAAGTATGCTGCAAAACCGCCAAATTTAGAATCATAGATTGCAAACAGTGGCGATTTAATGGAATACTAAAGGGTTGGATTTTCCCAAGGCCGATCTTCCAACCATGTCACCAAGCAGTTCCATTAGCATGGAGAGGAGGCAACTTACCAAGGAAATTATCAATAGAATTATTGGACTGAAAAACAAAAAAGGGCCACCACAAAAAATGATTAACGGTAAACCTATCCATTGGACGCTGACATTAACATTCATGTTACATCAGACTGTACCTGATTTACATTTAATCTACTCACCTCACTAACATTTAGCATGGAAATATTGATCAGTGTGTCTTTCAGGTTAGGGCCACTGATAATAACATTTTAGAAACATACTTACACATAAGCTCGCTCATAGGTATTAATGACCCAATTTAGTTAACAAAAATCTGACCCAAAAGCCTACAGACCCTAAAAAGGAAATCTGATTAAGCCAGGAATGTTGAAATTTTGCAACGTAAATAAAAAATAAATGTGGCCTCTGACAATGACGGTAACTAGCAAGGGGGGTTGAAACCCATTCAAAACCGTCGTCCGTGCTGGGCGCTGACATTTGAATATTGCACACGGAATAATTATAGTTTTGGTGCCTTTTACACACCGCATAATGTCAATCGATACAAACAATCCGCCAAAAATATCAGTGTTGGATGTTGGGTTTGACTATTGGGTGGTTAAATTTTGTCCTTACCCATGGACACGCAACGAATGAAAGGACACATCAGGCGTCTTGATTTAAATAAACCGCCTCAATGGAATACATCTTTCACCTAAGCGGCTTGGCATTATGAGAAAAAAGAGTAATTGAGCACCATGATCCAGGTACACTAATTATACACCTGGGCACTCTAGCACGTACATTTAATTGGATCACTACCGATTAGTGTATCAATGCAAAGCGGCACCCGCGTATGTGGAAGAGCGGAGGCCCAGCCATTGCTTTTCTATTGTTGGTACTCTATGTTTTCTTTGGGGTCGGCAAAAATGCGAGATGGTTTTCTAAAGATACGTAACGTTTTGCCTCTATCTATATAGAACCTCTTTGGTAACTGCCACACTCCATTATTTAAAGATTATAGCTTGTGATTCCATCACTTGCCGATTCAAAGGTCACTATTTCAAAGCCTTTTCATTTCAACTAATACGCAAATGGCTCGATTCCCTGCTTTTCAAATGAACATTCAAAATAGCTGCTCATAATCAAAAAGTATTCAGAATTGGTCGGGTGTAATAGGTTTGCACAGCGCAGCTTATACTTAACTTACAGGACAGTATACCTGTTCAGATTATAAACGCCCGAAGGTTGGACAAAAGTGATATCTTTGGAAAACTGGCAAATTTACCTGAAGACACCAGTACAGCTCAAGAGGTCTGGTTCTATATAGATAGAGAGGCACAAAAGTTACGTAATCTTTAGAAATACCCCGTCTCGCATGTTTTGCCGACCACAAAGAAAACATAGAGTACAACAATAGAAAGCAATGGCTTGCCTCCGCTTCTTCCAATACTGTGGGTGCCGCTGAATATACACTAATCGGTAGAGTAGTGATACAAATAATGTATGTGTTAGAGGTGGCCAGGTGTAATAGTGTAATAATAGTGTACCTGGATCAGTGTGCTCAGAAGATCTCTTTTTTCTCATTAATGCAATGCGCGCTTAAGGTGAAAGATGTTGTAATCATTGAGGCGGTGTATTTAAATAAAGACGATTGATGTGTCATTTCATCTTTTGTTGTGTGTTCATGGGTAGGACAAAATTTAACCAGCCCAAGAGCCACCCAACATCCAACAACTGATTATTTTGCGGATTGTGTATCGAATTGACATTATGGGTGTATAAAGCACCCAAACTAATAAATTATTACGTGCAATATTCCAAAATGTCAGCGCCCAGCACGGAGATGGTTTTGAATGGGTTTCACCCCTTGGGTACAGACTTTACTCTTGATCATCATCCCTGCCCACCAGCACCAAAGATCGCTCTTCAGGAAAACGTTTACTTTACCCTTAGTATATGACCTATCTACCCACACTCATTTGTAATGCATTTTGGAGTGCGACGTAAAATTGGTAACATAAAATCTCTCGTGTTTTATACAAAACCACACATTTCGACATCAATTTACAAACCAATTTGGCGTTTTTAATGCCATTATTTCTCTTTTTTCATATTCTCAAAATTAAATTACTTAGTCGATTTTCACTATTTACTTGTTGGAAGACGCCCCCTATTTGGAGGTCCATATGAGAAGTTATTTGACATGGTGATAGTTGACATAAATAGCTGCCTTGTTGATTTGAAATCTTTATATAAAAAACGCAAAAAGCTTCTTTGTGCTTCTACAATCGATTTTGTAATTGACTTGATAAATTACTAATACCAATTAACATTATTACTTAATTTCTGGAATCAAGGAAATAGTTTTTCGACCTTCTTTTTCTCAAACTATACTAGGGCAGGCCTTCAGTGAACTACACTTCATGGCGTTTCAACCGTGGTTCATTGAAGCCGTATCATTTTGGACGTCAGAGTAGGATTAACAAACATGTCTAGATTACAATATTCTAATGTCTCAGATTAGAATATTGTAGGAAAAATAAACAGCATGATGTCCTAATTCTATTTTTACATTTTTAAGGTGCGATCCTGTACAAACAGCAGTTGGCATGTGATTGGTGTATCTTATAGTAACAAGTGTACCCATGACAACAGCACATGCTCAGATGATGATTCAAGTAGATTATCAGTGGAAAAATGTAATAAACATATCTTAAGTTGTTCAAATGCTTAACCGCCAAGTTAAAGATTTATTGTTTTATTATGATTAAAGGATTATTTATCATTTTGAACGATCATAACAATACTACGGTATTGTGTTCATAATTTCGCATTAGGAGTTTAGACTAGCACGGAAGACTTAGTAAATAATCACTTTTCCGTTTTGTTATTATCTGAAGAATCAAATAAAGGACTGAAGCCACGTTTTGACAGTTCATGCCCCCCAACTATCCCCGCAAGATTGAATTGTGCTGACTTGATACCAGTGGGTGTAGAAAGGCCAATAACAGTCACCCATGCGTCACGCCTTAAATCTGCCTGAAAAAAACAAGGTAAGGGTGGCAGTATGAAAGATGGTAAGTGGCACAGCAGTCTTTAAAAGTTGCCCTTAACTAGGCATCTCGGAAGGAGTGCGAAATCGATGATGAAAACACCTTTTCAGTAGAAGAATTGTACAACTTGATCCATGTAACATGGACTTGAAAACAACCCGTTGATAAAATAATTTTTACGATTGCGCCACAGCTCCAACTTCGTTCTAATAACTGATTACTTACATGGGTCTGTATAACTATGTAAAGCTTTATCACATATCAGCAAGTTACCCCATAACAAAAATAACACACGGGACAATAACTCTTTAGCGCTGAGAAAACCCACGTCGGATTTTTTGTTTTAGTATGCCTTTTCAAGCCGATTAATAAGCGTTCATTTGCTGCCTGCTTGTTTCATTCCAATCCGATTTGTAGAGATATGATAAAAAATTAGAGTGCTTTTTGCCCCTGACTTTAATCCTTTCATCCAGTCCTTTTCTCTCTTATCTTACAAAAAATCAATTGCTCCGATATCTGTCAATATAAGTGCAATGTATGAAGTAACTGGATATATGACGGGTTTTACGGTCTTGGCTATTTTCCGAGTTCCTTTTAAAGCAAGATGTAGGCCTACGTATTGCAAAGGAGTAGACATTGCTCACTCTTCATCATGTCCATTGATCATTATAAGAGTAAAAAAAGTCTTTCAGTGACAGTTTTAACTACTGAAAACGAATTATGTAAAATTGTATAAAAATCTGTATAAAAATATGTATAAAATATGTATTTTAAAATACGGTGTAAGCAATAACTTGCAAACTAATGTTACAAGGTATGTTTTGCCAGTTGTGATGTCCGCATCTTACAAGTTATACTCAAACGCCACAAATCGGACCCAATCGTTTTTACACTTCATTTGATAAAGTTATCTTTTATTTTGCATATAGATTGAATGAAGTAAAATGGTATGAAAGCTTATTATAGCTTATAGATAGCATTACAAAACACCATGCGACATACTATTTTGACAGAGGCTCTTACCCCGACTGTAACATTTGGAACCACGTATTTTGATATCAGAATGGAGATAGTATATATCTATGTGTGTATCATAACGGGTTTACTGTAAATAAAACATAAGATACAAAATATCAAGTAATTCAGTAAAACAACGGTGATGATTTGATGAAGCCGTTTAGTGATGGGGAGATTGCCGCGACCGGAGCACATGCAATTCAGAGGATGACGTTTAAATATTTTAGCAGTGCTAAATCCAAAGACTCGATATCGTATATTTATGCAAGTTAGAGATATCTTCACTGTTACTATTAAAACAAACGGGATCAGGGCGGGTCGCCGAAGAGTTGGCGCAGGCCGGGGATATGATACAGATTTCTGGGCCCTCCCTTTCAGAAATATGTGCGTGAAGCGCGCGAGAAAGAATGACAATGACCCCAAAACCTTTTTAAAAGACAAATTTTTTAATTTTTTAGTTTTTTAAATATTTGTGTACCTCTTTATAGGGATTAACCCTCACAGACAATCGACGAATTGGAGAAGAGGGCATATAGCCGACACATCCCCGCAACATTTCAGTGTGTCCTCTCACCTCACCGTACCAAGCTTGTTAGATTGGTAAATTGGTCAGTTTAAAACCTTTCCACACTCTTTACTCATAAATACTGATTTTAAAAAGAAATAACCCTTTATGTGAGCCAAAATCTGTCCCAAAATTATAGGAATGGGAGAATGTTACCCCACCTATGTGAAGTTATAAAATTGACATAAGATTTTTTACTCAACAGAAAAAAGTTATCCCTGTTAATCAACAGGAAAAACATTGAAAACTATTTTTAGATGGTATTCTGGTACAGTAGGGAACTTTAGGGTAATTTCCATACTTTCGATGTTCCTTTCAAGCAAGATTAGGCCTCTACGTATTGCAAAGGAGTAGACATTGCTCACTCTTCAACATTTCCATGGATCATTTTAAAGGTAATAGAATTACAGTTTTCAGTAGTTTTAACTAATGAAAACGAATTATGTACAATATGGATACCCCCAAATACAGTATAAAATATGTATAAAATATGTAAAAATACGGTAGTAAAAGCAATAACTTGCAATTGAATGTTACAAGGTAGGTTTTGCCAGTTTTGTGGGTCGCAATCTTACAACGTTAGTAATCACGCAAACGGACCAATTCGTTTTACACTGTAATTTTGATAACAAGTTTACTTTATTTTTCATCTTCGATTGGAATGAAGTAAATGGTTGAAAAGCTATTATAGCTTTATGATAGCGTACAAAACCCATGCGTACACTACAATTTTTGACACAGGCTCTTACCCCGACTGTTAAAATTTTGGAACACTGTATTTGCTATCAGAATGGAGAATCATATCTAGTGTTATCATAAACGGGTTTACTGTTAAAATAAATAAGATACAAAATACTACAAGTAATTTCAGTTTAAACAACGGTGATGATTTGATGAAGCCGTTGTGAGGGGGAGATTGCCAGGACCGGAGCACTTGCATTTCGGATGAACAGTAAATATTTTAGCATTGCTAACATCCAAGACATCGATACGATATATTTTGCAAAGTAGAGATATTCTTCAATGTTTACATTAAAAAAACGGGATCAGGGCGGGTCCGCCGAAAGTTGGCCAGGGCCGGGGATATATACAGATTCTGGGGCCCTCCTTTCAGAAAATGTGCGTGAAGCGCGCGAGAAGAAGGACATTTACCCAAAGTGGCCTAAAAGCCAACTTCGTTAAAATTATTTTGGCTTTGTGTACTCTCTTTCATGGAAATTACCTCACAGACAATCGACGAATTGGAGAAGAGGGGCAATCTAGCCGCCACATCCCCCGTCACCATTTTCAGTGTGTCGCTCACCTCACACGTACCAAGCTCTGTAGATTTGAAATTGGTCATTCCCAAATGGAAAACTTGGGTTTTGATTTTATTAAAATTTAAAAAGAAATAACCCTTTATGTTGAGCAAAATCTTAGTCAAAATTATAGAATTGGAGAATGTTTCCCCAATATGTGAAGTTATAAAAAATTGACTGATTTTACTCAACAGAGAAAAAGTTATTCCTTTAATTCAACAGAAAACCATTGAGTAAACTATTTTAGAATTGTATATGATACAGTAGGGAACTTTAGGGTAATTTCCATACTTTTGAAGTTCCTATTTCCGCGAATTACGGAGTGCATTGTGAAAGCAGAATAATTCGGGGTCTCCCGGTGATTGGGATATAAAAATATGAGATCACACACGGGGTTAATAGATCACACTCAGCTCATACCATAAACACCTATAAACAGTTCACAGAAAAATTCACCGATCAAAATTATGATAATAAGCTAAGTGTGCTCATTCATGACGTCATGTGACGACAGAGCATTTAGAAGAAAGCCCTACGACCGAATCATTGCAAATTAGTACGGTGATGTGGAAAGTATTTTCCCACCGTGTAGTCTGTGTCACAGACTGCGAAAAATATGTAAGTTGTACTGTGTGAGAGACTAACGTTATCAGTTCCCCATACAGAATGCGTGTAAATGAAACTTAAAGCAATAACAGTATTTTTGAAGAACGTCCCAATTTTCAAAAAAATTGCACAGTTGTATTGGTAATTGGCTAGTAAATTAAACAGTAAATGGCAACGCTCGAAACTTGTCTATGTTATCGCAATTAGAAGGGCTTTTCGTAATTAGGATAATTAAAGGGGGATGACCGTTATATAAAGGCGCGGATCCAGGCGAGGGGGCGGAGGGGGCGTCGCCGCCTCCCAGGTAATTTGAAAAATCCTGCAAAATCAGCCCATTTTGGACAAGTTTAGCCCTTCAGCCCCCCGGTAATTTGAACCGTTTTTCAAAAATCCTGGATCCGCCCCTGATTATAAGTATGTATATAGTTAGTTTTCATCCTTGATAGAATGGCTGAGCCCGAAACCCCATCTGTAAGTTACGGCCCGATATTTCAATTCCGTTTTGTTGGGAGCTTAGAAACGTGATTTGGTAAGCTCCCTAGTCTTAGAAGTATGTGTAATAATTAATATTGGGTCGACAAAAAAGCCAGTACATTTTCGTACATAACTTCCAAACCAAACATCTTTTAGCCCTAGTCCCACAGGGCTGAATAAGAAAACTTAGGATGCCTCTTTCGATACCAAAATGTTTTGCCACTTACGTAAAAATCTGAGGTTCTGGGGACGAGGCCCTTGACTATAGCGAATCTTGGGCATGGACCCTTTATATCGGATCTCCATAAGGAATGTGACAGTGGATGCTGGAAACGTCCTTCCAATGATATAGACAGGGAATAGTGCCGCCGCGTACGTGTGTATTAGTTCAGGCAAATCATTTTCGTGAGGTGGCACTTATTTTTACAATGGAAAGGACAGACAATGTGTTGGCGGTTCCAGCTCCGCCGTTAATTAAATTACAATCGGGGATCCTAATTATAATTACAAGTTGCAATGTTTTTCATGACAAATACGGCATGGGCGGATATGTACTAGACAATTTACCATAACAACTGTGCAAAAATCTCAAAGTTTGAAAATTGGGGGCACTCTTCGTAAATGTGCTGTTATTGCTATAATCTCAAATATCCCCTAAAAAGAAAGGGGTTCTATGGATGTTTTGCTTTTGCATCAGAGTTCAGAAAATTAGGTTTCTTACGCTGGGTCAAAACCTATGGAACCCATCGAGAAAATCGAACATATCTATCGGTAATTTTTACACACACAATCACTTTTGGCTCCGAAGCGCCCCAAATATTTGCTACGTACGTTACTGCGCTGGCTAATTAAATATGCACACATCTTCATACTTTCCGCACCGCCGTAGCAAATTAGTATGTGACATCTTTTATGGAATCGGCAAAAATATGTGAAAGCATGCGCAAAAGTAGTAAGTCAGCGAAAGACTAGCGAAGCTTATGAAGAATTACTGCATTGTTTCACAGGAAATTCTCTCTATGGCATTTGATCGCTACGTAATATGTTGAAGTGTCTTCTAACTGCCTTTCAGATGTTTGGTCAT